>JASDQU010369886.1:0-11463 GCA_032191745.1 Picea mariana
ATATATATATATATATATATCTATAAGGTGTTTCCACAATCCTCTTCTACAACCCCACATCAACTCCATCAATCCTCGTAAGACATGAATTCAAATAGCTTGACTCTGCCTACATACACACTATCACAATCAAAGTGTCATTGGACAAATCCAAGCCTCCATAAAGAAATCCAACATAACCTATGCTATCTAGGGCTTGATTCCCTCCTCAAGTGTAACATCCCCAACATCCCACTGGGCTATGCCACATAAAAATTTTGAATTCTATGCAAAATTAAAACATATACACACAAAAACTCTCACACAACTTTATATATAAAACTTAAAACAAAAAAATACATTATGAAAATGCACATATCCATACAATATAATAATAAAAATACACATGCAACACACACAGGAATAACCCATAAAAATAAACGCATACACAATAATGCAACATGTAATTTAACACAAACTTGACACTTGTCTTGGTAAAAATATCACCAAGTGTGTGCATACCTTCCATGAACCTACCAACCTTAGACCACATTGCTCATCACTCTCAGCAGTGGGTCACCCCCAAGCTCAGACTAAATTCCAACCGGGTAAAGGGATTCCTGACCAGGATAATGTATATCAGACAACATGAAATACTCTATTATAGGTGCCAACTCGAAATAACAACCTATCGTCCCTCATTCCCCACATTCCTATCCCACCCCACAATGTGTTCCCCTTCTGTTCTCAACAATCCTTCGACTTCCCCACTTCCTTTTCGGGCTTCAACAACAAGACAGACAGGAAGTCTCAGAGCCCTATAGCTGTAGTTTGGCACCTTTGGGAATCAATTCCCAACAGTTCTCTCATCTATATAGAATTTTCTCATGGGCCTAATAACCCGCCTCTTCAATATCCCACGGGCTTGAAAACCCTCTTCTTCAGTCCAGCTCCTAAGCTAACTAGGTACAGGTACAGGTACGAGTATAGGTATGGGTATAGTTACAGTGACAGGAAGGTATGAATATAATTACAGGTACATGAACAAGAAGGTATAAAGGAAAGATGACTGAGTGAGTGAATGATGATGGAATGAATGAGAAAATTAACTAAGTCCAAACTATATGCATGCATGTTCCCAACTTGACACTTGTCATGTTGCAAGATACTTTGGCGCACTTACGCTCATCCTTATAACTTGGGATAAAATAATTATCCATACTTTATACTTTAAGGAATATTAATATAATATTCATTTTTGGCTTAATCTCCCTAGCTTATCCCTTTTCCTTAACTTTTAGGCCCCCCTTTCCCTAACTAGTGGAGTTTAGTCCCCCATACTCTTTTATTGTTTTCGGTCTACATGCAGCGATGTATTATATTAATGTAAGACATATACAAAAATAGGCTCACTGGCCTTTAGCATCTAGGTTCTCCGGCCTAATTCAATACATAAGCCTCCTAGCTTATAATAACTGACTTACTAGCCTATACAACACAACTTGTATACAAAGGCTCCCTAGCCTCAAAATCAAAAGAACTTAAATTTGTTGTGAACAGTATCCTAGAATGTGCACACTTCATCATTTTAGTGTGCAGCACATGTGCGCACTATGTCATTGAAGGTGCATACAAAAATGATATCAAACAACTCACCAACTTAATACATTTGCATTTATATTTATAGTTGGGTTTTGGCCTAGGGGTATTACAATCCCATCCCCTTATTTATGCATTGTCCTCAATGCATAATGTACACATATACAATCAAAATTTAAAAAATACTCAAAAATATGCGGGAATTCTACCCACATAGCATCTTCATGCTCCCAAGTTGTGTCCTCGGGACCATACCAGGTCCAGTGGACCTTTACAAGCCATATGGCTCGGTTTTGGAGCTTTTTGATTTTACGGTCCAAAATGTGTACCGGATGTACCTGGAAAATGCCTTCTTGCTCCATCTGAATCACATTCCAATCAATAACATGATTAACATCAGGTATATATCTCTTAAGAAATGATACATGAAATACATTATGAATGGTCATTGGTGTAGGAAAGACAAGCATTTATGCTACAGGCCCAATCCTCTCTAGGATATCAAACAACCCACAATAGCGAGCTGCCAACTTTGAACAATTTCCCAACTTCGGGGAACTTTTGTTGGCCTTCACTTTCAAGAATACATGGTCCCCCACTTTAAATTCCTTGTGAGTTATTCCCTTATTAGCATAGTTTTCTTTCCTGTATTGGGTGGCCTTCAATTTATGTTTTATTTTCAACATTTGCTCTTCCATTTCCCTAAGTAAATTTGGCCCAACCACTGCTCTATCTATTGGGTTATCCAAATTTATCGGTGTGTTGTACCTTCTTCCATAAAGTGCCTCAAATGGACTCATATTTAGAGATGCTTGGTACTCATTGTTATAAGAAAACTCTACTAAGTATAGATAGTCTTCCCATTTTTATGGTTTATCCATCACATACATCCTCAACATATTCTCAATCACTTGATTCACACTCTCTGTTTGTCCATCTGATTCTAGATGATAAGTTGTACTAAAATTCAAATTTGTTGCAAATCCATTAAATAATCCCTTCCAAAAATTTGAGGTAAATTTTAGATCTCTGTCAGACACAATTATCTTGGGTATACCATGTAATCGAGCAATTTATCTCATATAATCATCAACAATGTTGGCTGCCTTGTGAATGAGATTTACTGCAATAAAATGGGAAGCTTTAGTAATCTTGTCCACCATTACCATGATAGAATCATGTTGCTTGTTTATTCTAGGGAGTTTGGTGACGAAATCCATTGTTACAACTTCCCATTTCCACTAAGGAATAGGTAACGGATGTAGCAAACCATTTGGGTGTCTATGCTCATCCTTTACCTTTTCACACTCCAAACATTTGGCAATAAAATCAACAACTTCTTTCTTCATTCATGGCCAATAATATTGGCTCTTGACAACTGCAATAGTTTTTTGATAACTTGGGTACCCAACATAAGGTACATTATGCATTTCTCTCAATATCAAAATTTTCAATTCTTGGGTATTTGGTACATAAATTTTGCCCCTGTATATGATAATTTCATCATTTTTTATCTTACAGTTTTTAATTTTCTATTGCAAAATACCTTGCTGTAATTTTGCGACTAACTCCTTCTATTGCAAATATGATTTTGCAGCCTCCAAAATTATGTCTTTCAAATATGATTGGTACATGCAAATGGTTGTAGCATGCAACTCATGTGCTCTTCTACTGAGTGCATCAACCGCTTTGTTCTCTTTTCCCTTGATATCCTTTATATCAAAGTCATATTCACCAAGAAATTATAAACATCCGCTTTTCCTAGCATTTAGAGTTATATGATCAAATAAATATTTCAGACTATTATGGTCTATCCTCAGCAAAAATATTTTCCCCATGAGGTAGTGCCTCCACTTCCTCAAGACATGCACTATGGCTTCCAACTCCAAATCATGAGTGGCATAGTGCCTTTCATGCTCCTTCAACTTCCTTGATACATAACATACAACAAATCCATTTTCACTAAGGACTCCACCATGTATTTCTTTACATGCATTGGTGCATACAATGAAGTCTTCATTTGGATTTGCAATCCTTGGTATTGTAGCACTTGTTAATAATTTCTTCAAGTGTTGGAAACTCTTTTCACAATTCAATTTCCACTAAAACTTCACACCTTTCTTTTGCAATGAAGTGATTGGGTGTGCAATCTTTGAGAATCATTCAATAAATATCCTATAGTAACCTGCAAGTCCTATGAATGATCTGACCTCTGTCACTTTCTTTGGCGCTGACCATCCTTTAATGTCTTCTATCTTCTCAGGATCCACTGCTATCCCATCCTCTGAAATGATATGTCCTAAATAATGTATTTTCTTATGATAAAATGAGCACTTGCTCAATTTGGCATACAATTGATGCTCCCTTGATACTTGTAATACCATCCTCAAGTGTTGTTCATGCTCTTCCTTTGACTTAGAATATATAATAATCTCATCTAAACGTACAATGAAAAACCTATCTAAGTATTCTCTGAAAATACCATTCATTAAACACATGAAGATAGCTGGTGTATTTAATAATCCAAAGGGCACCACTATGAACTCATAATGACCATGCATTGTTATGAAATAAGTCTTGCCAATGTGATGTAGACCCCCTCTTCTGCCTTCGGGCATGCTAACCTCTGGGTCAAGGATCAATCAAGATATTGATTCAAATTGACTCTCTGGGTATCTTCTAGACCCCTGAGCGGGCCCTCCCCTGAGCGTTGTTCAATTTCCATGCCTGACAGGTGCTAGTTTTTCTCTATCTAAGCCCCTCTTCCATGTGACCACTATCTATGACCACTCACCTAAATAAAAGGCACTTCACGAGATCATGAGTCAGGTCTTTGCATATGCACCATCCCCCAATTATCCGATCTATGAATTCCTGAAGTGGGACCTAACGCATGCTAGCTCCTCCCTTAACCTTCGACTATGTGACCCCTCGCTATGACCTGGGGCCAACCTCTCGAGTGTTTTGCGATTTTGCGTTTCATGTTCCCGGAAGGTTTGTTTGCTCATCCTTCCGATTTTCGAAATCCAAAATATGGGCTCCGCTCTCATCAAATCAACGGTCCAAAATCCATGTGATCTGACAGTCCTGCTTTCTCATTCGTGTTTTAGGATTTTTTATTTTGGGTAGTTAGAAGGATGCGCACCTCCCTTCTCCCGATTCTTGACTCTACGCTTGCCTTGGGTCGATGTTCTCGATCCCTCTGTGATCCAATGGTTGAGGTTAAATTGTGAACTTGGGTTTCATGATTTTTCTTACCCCATGCACTTCCAAGGTTTATAGTTCATTCACTTACCTTTGGATCCAATGACTGTTGGTCCACGCACTAATATCTAACAGTCCATATATGATCTCCCTTTGCACATTATCCTGAGCGTCTGGGCATGGGATCTGATGGAAAGATATTTTCCTCTAGAGTTGATCCGATGAAAGTTGTCACTCCCCCTCCTGATATTTTGACTCTTGTAACTCATAAATTTTTCTAAGTCTTCGAAGGTATCTACCTTTGAACCTCCCACGAGTCCACCTTTCGGACCTCTACTACACTTCTGAAAAGTTCTATCCCTCCTAAGCTTGGCCTTCGTGAACCTTTCGACTTCCTGCACACTCCTTGCATTTCAGTGATTTTTGATAACTCAGACCCGAAGGATTTCTTGAAAATAAAATATTCTTCCCCTCCCAATGTCCCTTTGTTTTGATTCTTTGACTTCTTGCAGAGTCCCTTCGACCCTTAGTTGAATGTTAGATCTATGCACCACTTGCAGCAGGTTTTTACGCAAGACTTGGTTCTTGCGGGTGACTGTGCATGCCTTGCAGCAGTCGCTTTGAACTCCTTGTAAAGGGAGAGTTTTGTGCTATCTCTTCTAAGCTTCAGAATTGAAATAGATTCTGTCAACGCACTCCTTACGTTCTGTGTGCACACCTTGCACTGATTCGACAGAAGAGAAACAATTGAAACTTATTCTAACATTCACAGTTCCATTTACTCATATCGAAATTCATTCATTTTTGAAAACACAATAAGAACAAAGAATTGGTAACAATGTCCACACTGTGCATTGGGTCAATTTTCCTCTATTATCTTCATTCAAAAGAAAAAAAATGGCTACAACTGTAATCAAAACAACAAGTAAAATTAACAAAATCTCCTACTAACTTGTAGCCACCTCATTTGGGCGTACAAAACCTCTATTTATCTATGAGGGTCCTTAGGGTTCCCCCCGACTACTTTTCTACTCCAAAACCTAACCTAATGGTTATCTTAGTTTAGTCACATTCCAGAGCAGGAGTGGAAACTCCCACTTCACTCGCGATCGTTCAAGTGTGCTTCAAAATAGTTTTTCGGCGCTGAGTTCAGGTGTGCTTCAAAATATTCTTCGTGACTTCTAGCGTTGATATTCTGAAAAGATTCCCAGGCACTAAGTGGTCCTACTCTGTGTACTCACTAACGATGCTCTTGCATCATACTCCCCTTGACAAAAATTCATGGACTCCTATCCATGAGCTCTTTCATTGACTTTCCATGCTTCTGGATATCAACTTCATTTTCCCAACTAGCATATTCTATTGGGCGTCCCT
The DNA here is from genome assembly GCA_032191745.1 of Picea mariana. Taxonomy (NCBI): domain Eukaryota; kingdom Viridiplantae; phylum Streptophyta; class Pinopsida; order Pinales; family Pinaceae; genus Picea; species Picea mariana. The sequence goes on from JASDQU010369886.1 coordinate 6,157, forward strand.
TCCACTTGACCAGATACTCAAAATAGGTCTTCTTCCTGGTCTTTTTTCCAATCCTCTGATCAACGATCTTCTCCATCTATGGTTTTTCTTCTATAGGCATTTGTTTCTCCTACTAAATATTCTCTTGATCTTTTGATCCCTCTATGTCATCTTTCCTGTAAGGGTACAGGTCTGGAACATTGAATATGGGTGATATTCTCACATCATCTGACAACTCAATCTCATAGGCGTTTGCATCAAACTTCCTCAATATCTTACATGGTCCTATATTCTTCATATTTAACTTATTATATGTTCCCCTAGGGAACCTTTCTTTCCTGAGATGTGCCAGAACCTTATCTCCTACTTCAAATTGAATTTCTCTGCGATGTTGATGAGCTCTGCGCTTGTACTCTTGGTTAGAATTCTGCAATTGTCCTCTGATTTGGCTATGGAGATTTTGCATTTATGCAGCAAAATATTCTTCTCTAGCACTCCCAATCTCACTATGTTCCAAGTCTCTCAACTCAGATACTCCCCTAGGTGGCATTCCATAAAATATTTGTAATGGGATCTTTCCAGTGCTCCTGTTTGGTGAGTCATTGTATGCAAATTCTGGTTGTGGAAGAATCTGATCCCACTAATTATGATGCTCAGTGACCAGACCCCTCAATAAGTTTCCCAAACTTTTTTTTAACAACTCAGTCTGTCCATTTGTCTGAGGGTGATAAGTTGAGATGAAGGACAAATCCGTCTCCAACTTCTTCCACAGTGTTCTGCAAAAATGACCAACAAATTTTGTGTCTCTGTCCAAGACAATGCTTTTGAGTAGGCCGTGAAGTCTCACAACTTCCTTGAAAAATATATTTGCAACATGTGTTCCATCACTGGTCTTCTGGCATGGGATAAAGTGTGCCATCTTTGAAAATCTATCCACCACCACAAATATGGAATCAAATATTTTTTGCGTTCTTGGTAGTCCCAACACAAAATCCATGCTTATTTCATCCCAAGGCCTGTCTGGTATTGGAAATGATTGATACAATCCAGTGTTCTTTCTTTTTCCATTTGCATGTTGGAAGATTCTACATCTGTTCACAAAATTTATCACTTATGTTCTCATGCCGGTTGTTCACAAAATTTATCACTTATGTTCTCAACTTTTCAAATGTTTTATCATGGTTGAAATGTCTAGCCAATCCTCCACTATGATTTTCCTTCAAAATATTATCCCTCATTGAACATTTTTCTATGCACAATTAATTGCCTTTGAACAACAATCCCTCTTGAATCATATAATCTATCCACTAGATTTTGTCTCCCATCACAGGATTTTCACATGCTTCGTATGCTTCCTTGAAATCTGGATCATTACAATACATATCCTTAAGGTGTTCAAACCCCAAGGTCTTCACCTGAAATTCCTGTAGAATCAAACATATCATGCTCAATGAATCAACTAATTTTTTAGCATTCCCAACAATATGTTTTATGACAAAAGTAAAATTCTGCATAAACTCAATCCACTTTGCATGCCTCTGATTCAATTTTTCATGTCTGGTTATGAATTGTAAAGCCTGGTTATCTCTATACAAGAAAAATTCTTGTGGGACAAGGTAATGTCTCCATTTCTTCAAGACTTGAATTATGACATAAAAATCCTTATCATATGTGGAGTATTTTCTCTTGGTCTCATTTATATTCTCACTAAAATAGGCAATAGGTCTATTATCTTGACTCAAAATGGCTCCGATTGCAACTCCACTTGCATCACATCTCACTTGAAATGTCTTTTCAAAATTTGGCAAGACCAGAATTGATCATTCTATTATTTTATCCTTCAGTATATTGAAGCTCCTCTCAGCCTCCTTTATCCATTTAAAATACTTGTGCTTATTCTTCATTAAATCCATCATTGGTGCACATATTCCATTGAATTCTCTGATGAACTTCCTATAGAAACTTTCTAATCCATGGAAGCTTCTTACCTCAAACATACTTCTTGGTGATGACCATTCTTTGATTTATTTCACCTTCTCTGGATCCATCTTCAATTCATTTGAAGAGATCACAAAACCCAAGTAAATGAGTTATGTCTTCATAAAAGAGGACTTCTTCAGATTTATCAACAACTTCTACTATTGTAGTCTCCTCATCACTAGTGTTAGGTGCCTCAAATGATCCTCTTTAGTCCCGCTAAAGATCAGTATATCATCCATATATACAACCACAATCTTTCCAATGAAATCCTTCAGTATTTCATTCATCAACCTCATAAAAGTACTCGGGGCATTTGTTAAACCAAATGGCATAACAAGCCACTCATACAAACCTTCATTTGTCTTAAAGGTTGTCTTCCACTCATCACCTTCTCTCATTCTAATATGGTGATATCCACTTTTCAAATCTATTTTATAAAAGAAATTTGCTACACTAAAACAGTCCATTAAATCATCCATTCTTGGCAAAGGAAATCTATACCTGATGGTGATTTTGTTAATGACTCTTGAGTTTGTACACATTCTCCATCCTCCATCCTTCTTTGGACACAACACAGTTGGTACTGCGCATGGACTCAAGATCTCTCTAAACAAACCCTTGTCTAACAATTCCTGGACTTGGTTCTTCACTTCCTCATTCTCTCGAGGTGTCAATCTGTATGCTACTTTGTTTGGAAGACTTTCTCCTAGTATCAAGTAAATATGGTGGCTGATACTTCTGATGGGTGGAAATGATTTATGCATCTCATCCACCACTATGTCAGCAAAATTATCCAACAATTCTTGAATTTCTTCAAGCAAATCATTCATCGAAGTACTTGTAAGGATAACTCTGGGTTTCCTCACCAAAACGAAATGCATCTCCTGTTCTTTCTTGACTTTTTTCAGGAGTTCCTTCCCGCTTATGATAATTATGCTTGTGATGGCTTCCTCTTTCACTTTCTTCTTCTCTATTGGTAGCAACATGTGTGTTCTACCATTCTTTTCCAAGGTTTATGTATTCTTCCTCCCATCGTGAATGACATTCCTGTCAAATTGCGATGGTCTTCCCAAAAAAATATGGCACACATCCATGGGAATTACATCACATAGAATTTCATCTCTATATCCTCCTATCTTAAATTCAACCAAACATTTTTTAGTAACCATTACCCGGTGTCATTTCTGCAACCATGAGACTTTATATGGATTTGAATGTATAGTTGTCTCCAGCTCCAATTTATCCACCATCTCCATGGATACTAAGTTATCAATGCTCCCACTATCAATTATCACCTTGCAAACTCTGTCTTTAGTCTTGCAAGTTGTCAAGAGGAGACTATTCCTCTGCGCTGGCCTTTCCCTGCCTCCGGTTTTAAGAGAACCTTTCTCAACATCAAGGATCTTCTATCCTCTACTCCTTCTGCTTCAACATCCCTTCTTTGTTCTTCTGAATGGTGATCTTCACCTCCTCCTTCTTTCGTCTTCTCAGGACATTCCCAAGACATGTGTCCTCTCTTTCCACAGACATAACATCTTACCTCTCCTCCTCTACTTCTTCCTCTTTCTCTATAAGAACTTCTTCCACCACCCTATCTTCCTCGAGAACTTCCTCCTATTTCTGAGTGATTATGTGGTTTTTCAGTTTCATCCTTAGACTTATGTGCCTGGTCATGAGTAACTCCCTTGTGTTTGTTTGGGGCTGGGATTTTACCTCTTCCTCACTGGCTTTGTTTTCTGGCCACGTTCTCCTCTGCCTTCAGTGAAAACTGATAAGAATACTCCACTTTCCTTACTGACATCATGCTGAGCTCATCTTGGATTTCATGCCTCGGTCCGGAAAATTTTTCTTCATCTTTATCTCTTTGTCTAGTTCTAAAGTTCAGCCTGTAGAACTCCTTTATGTACTCCTTAATTTTCATACCCTTATGTCTCAGATTCTGCAACTTCCTGAACATATTGATTTGATAATATTTGGGCATGAACTTAGCCTTCAACTTGGTGTTATTGAATAAATCAGTAGGTGCAGACACTAACAGATCTCCCTAGATCCACCTAGATCTAGAACAAAATAGGACATGACATGACTCTTTCTCTAAGTTGTGGTCATTGAATCTACTACTAAGAAGGAATCAGTGACATACCTTTATATCACTTCCTTAGGTCTTTGTTGTTCCCGCTTCACTCCGGTGCTCTTGTGAAATTAGGTCCAAGACTACATAAACCAACCCAAGTGAAGATAGCAAAGTATATTCAATGTCAACCTATGCATATGATCAAGGAGTTATGCAATAAAATAAAAGTGATTTTATGGGAAAGGGACATGCCGCTGTATTATATTAAATGAAAGTAGAATATGCAACCAAATCACCTTGATGTCGTAAGATTCCTTTCAGTGACCCTTGGTTCCAACACACACACTTTCTCTACATTTGCATGAAGAAGGTCCAATACCACTTGATAGACCAAATAGAGTCTTCAAGCTTCTATCCCAGCAGATTTCTTCACACAATTCTTTCTTCAATTCTTCATTCAATCTTGCTTAACCTTTTCAATGAGAAACCTTTCAATATATAGGAGAAGGAGAGATGGTTAAATGGATGAGGATGATCCCACTAAATCTGAGAAGTCAGTAGGATGCCAACCATGCGAATGCCAACTCATTTTCTAGAAGATTCCCTTCTAGAACCTTCGTGACCTCTTCTCTTTTCCAAGCTTTGAAACAGGTTCACACCCTACTTATAGAGAAAAATGCGAACAGTTCGCACCCTAAGTGTGGGTTGCCTACGAGAATGAAAGATTTTTTCACCCTATAACATAGGCAACCTGCGAACTCATCTTAAAAATGTGTTTTTTGGAAGAAGACAATGTTGGTCACTATAATTGTTTAATTAAATTTAAACAACCAAGTGAAACATAAATTATCAACCCAGGGAAGTCTTTATTTCAAAGATAACCATGCACTATATATGATCAATTCCAAAATCAACTTAGTGTTGTAGTAAAGAAACTTATACTAATCTCACTTGCTCACATAAACTGAAGTTCTGTATTAAATCACAAGAAAGTAACTTCCCTATTGCAAACCTTTAAAGATCAATTTAAGAATCCTGGATTACATTTAAAATAACACTTGCAATGGGAAAGAACACCTATTCTGCAATCAGAGAACATGACCCTTACTCTCAACAGAGACTTCAGCATTAACACTCTTTCATGAAAACAACAATGCAGAAAACAATTAACTCTATTTAACAGAAAACAAAGCCACCTAGTTCCTTTCTTTCTAAGCAGGAGCTTTGAGCCTTACTTCTGTTAGCACACTTGTGAGGTTGAGGTTTACAGAGAA
>JASDQU010369893.1:553-11425 GCA_032191745.1 Picea mariana
CCTCCAAAGTGGTCGCTTGATGAAGATGTGCCTGATGCTATCGGTAGGCGTTAAAGGATGTGGGAAAAATTCTCCATCATTTCGTCCCTCTGTCGCATGAGAGCTTGCTCAAGCAACAGACTGATAGGATCGTCTACTCCGTCGTTTTTCTTTTCTTCTACCATTGAGGGTTTCTTAGTTGTGCGAGAGCGATTTTCCTCAAGAGAGACAAGCTCGAGACCCAACTTGCTATACTCGGACCTCGTCGGGGACATGCACTGAAAAATGATCAAGAGCAACTTGCTCTGATACCACTGATCTGGATTATTTTCGGCACGAAATGAGAGTGGAGATATAACAAATAAATATTTAGAGATATTGCAAGAGAGACAACAATATAATAGAGATATAGCAGAAATAAAACAAGAGTCATAGATATATAGTAATACACGATTTCTATTAACGAAATAAATGTACAGAGACTGTAAAATACAGAGTGAAAGACTCGCTAGAATGGTGGTAGCTTCTCTCTAAGAAGAGATGTGACGGCTACTTGCATCCGTGAGAAGATGATTCTTACAATGAGGCTCTAATGGCCTTTTTAACATAAGTAAAATCCAAAACCCTAACCCCAGAAGATGAAAATCCAAAAGGTTTGTGGGCCCCGATGGGGGTAGTTGATACGTCAACTTCACAGGGGCATAACTTTTGCATGTGATCTCCGTTTGGGGTGATCGATAGCTTGTTGGAAATATCTATCCGAGAAATACAAATTTTGGGTGACAAACATTGATCTACAATCCATGATGCTCCCTATTTTCTCAAAAAACATCGTTTAGGGCCTCAAAATGGTCCTGGAAGTTAAAAACTGCTAAAAATAGTAAATTACCAAAATTGCCAGAAACATGTTTTGGGCCAGTTGGAGAAGGTGGGTGGCCACCTATATCCACCTGGATCAGTATTTGAGCATTGAATGGTTCGTGAACATCTTGAAATGTTTTCCCAATAAATAATGCCTGAAATTCTGAAGCGTGTAGACCATAGCTAAGCCTTCCCTCTCTATGGTGTTGTAGTTATGCTCCCATTTTGACAGTTTTCCGCTAGCAAATGATATAGGATGGTCCAATTATCATGCTCCTGGATGTTCCAGAATAGCTCCAAGTGCTATGGATGATGCATCTACATGTACATGGAATGTATTTTCCCAATTCGAGAATACTAGTATCGGTGTGGTTACCATCTTCTATTTTAGGGTATCCAAATCGTGCTGACAGTCCTCATTCCACTGGAACTTTGTGTATTTCTTTAAAAATTTCTCCATTAGTGCAGTGATCTGCAGATACCCCTTTATAAATTTCCTATAGTATCTTGTGTGTCCCAATGTCGCTCTCAATTGGCAGACTATTTTTGGTGGTAGCAGGTTAACAATTACTGCAATCTTGGCAAGATCTATCGGCAAGCCTTTATTGCATACTATATGGCTCAATAGTATACCAAAAGGTGTTCCAAAGATGCACTTCTTGATATTTAACAATATCTGGCACTGCCTGCATCTTTCTAACATTAGTGGCAAGACCTCTACATGGTCTTTCAACAGACTATAGACTATCCAATCGTCCAAATATACCTCTAGAAATTGGTGGATAAACTCTTTAAATGTAGCTATGACTACTCTAGAGAATATTGTTGGTGCATTATTCATTCCAAACGACATGACTGTATACTGGTAGGATCCCCATTCCGTGGAAAAAGTGGTCTTGTATCTGTCTCCTAGTGTTATCTTGATCTGATGGTACCTTGAGAATCTGTCAGTGAATGAATAAGCTTCTTGTCCTCCTACATTCTCCAAGACTTCATCTGTGAACGAAGTAGGGAACGGGTCATGTAGGCACACATCGTTCAAATTCCTCAAGTCGACAAATATTCTTATCCCCCCTTGTTTATTCTCTTGAACTACCATCGGGCCTACCCATTCAGACTCTTCTACAGGTTCTATGATTCCATCCCCCAACATCCTATCGATCTCATCTTTGAATATTTTCTTTTATATCAGGTTTAGTCTGTATGGTCACTGTCTGATTGGTCTTGCTTCGTCTCTGAGCGGTATCTTCATTTCGACTAGCTCTCTTGTTATGCCTTTCATTTCTGTGAACCTTGTTGGGAACAGGTCATTGTACTCATGCAGTAACTCTGTTATTATTTCCACTATTTTCTCATTCCAGTAGTCTCCAATGATGCCCATTTTCAGATTCTCAACTGTCCCAATGTTTACTATCTTCACCTTGATCGGTGCAACAATTACTTATGATTCTACAGGTGGACCTTCCACTTCTCTCTCACCTTCAAATTCCTCAATCTGAATATCATGTGGGTCATCTTCATCTGGTGGTTCTTCCTGCACATGGTAGCATGACAATAGTTCTTTCACTGTCTGTTTGTTTTTCTTTTGTTCTTCTGTCATGAGTTCAACTTGTGGTTCCTTAATGAATATCAMCCCTCTAGTTTGTTTAAGTGCTACGTCTATGTTGGGGTTCTCATGCTCAAATGAGAAAGTGACTGTAAAGTTCTCTTGTAGTACTTTCTAGCTCATAGTTCCTTTGCACAGTTCCTGGTCTGTATACCAGTTTGTTGGGATTCCCTCTAATGTGTGAACGAAATGGTGAGGCCATTCCTCCGGTGGTGTCATTTTCCATAGTTCTCTACACTTMTCCAAGTGTTCTTTTGGTGCCCCYTKTCCATCATATTTCTATAGTTGGTTTCTTCCTTATTMTGCGCCAAACCTAATGCAGAGTAACCGCTTACATTGGTACCAKCCCTTGACTATTTCTTTGTGCGCACCCCACCATCTCGCAGGTGTTTCCTTGAGTGYTATATCTAGGGCTAARAGCCTCTGATTTTCTAACACTTCATCTTCATACCATGTTAATAATGCTTCTATTTCRTTCACCCCATGGAATTTGGGAGGTTCCCTTATCTTTGTACCTACCCATCTTACTGCACGGTCTATTCTTGCACATATTCTTGTGGAGACTTCATGTAACCTYTGCTGCCAATTTTCTAAGARTGTATMTGAGTCTGACACACATGAGGTGATGCTTCASCAACTAAGTACCCCATATGAAGTTGGGTTCACATAATATTCATCTCGTGCAGTTTTTTTGTACAAYTGATTAATTTCCTCCAAATCCAAGCAAGTAGGCTCTACGAACCTTTCTCCTTCTGATGGGTCCAATGGCGCAATGACTTTGTATTATCCTGACTCGAAGGTCATATTCCACATCTTTAAGTTGGATATGGCCTAGTTATAAAACGTCCAATCCAAGCCAAGAAATGTTGGATAAGGTGTTGTGCCATCCACTATCTCGATTACTTCAAAGTCAGCTTTAGTTTGTACTCCATCTAGGTCTACTATTACCCCTTTCAGTCTCCCAATCGGTAGAACTCGGTGTTGATTTTCTAGTTTCATTTGAACCGATGAATATCATAGTGTGGGATATCCCATACATTTCCATGTCTTCTTGGGCAATACATTGACTTCGGATCCTAAATCCAGTATAATATCTCCCATGTTAAAATCTCCAATGTTGGCATTCAACCTAAATTCCCTACTTGTTCTCCTCCTTGTATGTAGGTGACTGACTATTTTCTATTCTAGCTTTCCTTCTACCTCTATGCTACATCTTTCTATCATATTTTGTAATACTTTAACAGAGGATGGATCATTTAGTAGTCTAACACAGGATTGCAAAAAACCTTTAATCGTACTTACTTGTCCCATGAACTGTGTTTCTTTGGTGTGATCCAACGATGCATGAATCTCGTACTCTGATACTTCCTTATTATGTTGCATATTTGATGTCGATGTAATGTGTGGCTTCAATAAATCTTGTCTGGCTTTCTTGAATATCTCTTTTTCATTCTTTGCATCAAACTGCTTCCTTGGTTGGAAATTCTTCCTCACCCAATGGTGTTGTACTGGATCTTATCGTACTACATCGTTTCCTGTTTTAGCTCCTCTCAGTGTAACTATGTTGATGTTTCTTCCTTCATCCCTTGCTTCTGCTAAAATCCACTAAACATTCTAATTATTTTGATTTCTCTTCTCCTAGATCTTCCCTAATAGTGTCAGACATTCTTTTGTGTCATGATCTGATGCGCGACAATACATACAGGTCACTAGTGGAAGTGGACATTCTCTTGCGTAATTTCCTAGTTGTTGACAATTGTGGCATACCACTGATCCTCTACCTATTCCAAAGCCTCCTCTTTCTCTACCTCCCCCTCTGTAGCCATCTCAATCCCCTCGCGACACATTATACTAAGGTTCCTAGTTATATTGCAGTTGCACAGTGTTATATTGTTGTCGTGCAATGTTGTATTGTTGTTGTGCAGTTTTGTACAGGGTTGGTACTTAGTTAAACTAAGGTGTGACTTGCCCAATCATCATTTATGCCTGCACCATGTATGCATTTGATGTTCTTTCCCTCATCAAGTCCATGGTTTTGCAATCTTTGTCATCATGGCCTACTGACTTGAAAAAGTTGCAATACAAGCTCTTCAGTACTGTCTGGTACTTCAGCATCATTAGGAAGTGGTATGGATCATGACCCTGTTTCCTACAGATCTCGCACCATAGTCCTCCTTTTGGTAATGGATTTGGCATTCCTGCTGCCATATACTGCGTGAATGTTGGACATTCGTTCTTATGGTGTCCTTCTGTCCTACATGTGGTACACCAAACGACTTCTCTTTTTCCCTTACTCTTGTTCTGGTTTAGCTATAATGTTAATTTCTTTAGATCCTCCTTCAAATCCTCGATGGATGGATCTGTCTTCTGATATTGGTTTTCTTCCAGTTGCAGGGCTGCCTGGAGAGCCTTTGCCTGCATCTGAAAATTTTGTTGTCACAGTGGATATTTCAAGTGTGGTAACAGTGAATTGACGAACAAATGCCTATGTTGCATATCTGTCATGACATATTTTATCTTTCCCTTCAGTCGTTTGAATCTCTGTTCAATCTCCCATATAGATTCTTTGGGTTTCTTTCTGATCTCTATCATCTTGTTCATGTATTGATCCTTTGAACTCGGCTTCTGGAACTCATTTATCAACAGTTTCTTGATATCTCCAATCGTTCTGGTTGTCCCTGGTGGCCTGTTTGCAGCTAAACTCATATACCAATCTAGTGTGCGATCTCTTAGCGTGATAGATAACTGTGCAAGTTTAGTATTCTCGTCTGTGATCTGTTTCACTTCCCAGATATTTTCACAGATAAACAGGTGCTTTTTCAGGTCCTCCTACACCTCTCCTTTGAATTCTGGTAACCTGATGGTTGGATCATGTCCTACCATCTTGAATGTTGAAACACTACCTCCACGTGGTGTAGATACTTGACTACCGATTCCTGAACTGGATCCCCCAATTGTTGTTCCTTGTGTAGATGTACTTCCTACTATCTTCCTTCTTCCGAAATTCGGTTGTCTAAATGGTTGTGTTCTTCTTGGTGTATTAGTCACACATGGGTTTTTGGGTTCCACACTCACACTGATATGAATAGGGGTGTTTCCTTCTATTTTCATTCTTGGACCTCTTGCCTTCATCTCATATGTCGCGTGCAAGATTTCCTCAATATGCTCCATAGCCTGGAGATCCTCTACCTCATCACTTGTTAAGCCTTCCCTCGCAGCTATGGCTCTCCTCTTGGTGTTCACCTTATATTGGTAGGGTACTCCACTGCGCATCTTTCCAGTTGTTTCCATGATCCACTTGATTTGGTCTTCGTCCATCATAATTGCATCCAAGGCCTCCTCCTTCTTTCCTTTATCCCCTTCTCCTTACATTTTTCCTTCTCCTGTTAGTGCTTCCCCCCTTCCCCCATGCACGCAGGGAAGTTTAGTTGTATGACTCCATCATCATGACACCTTTGTTATATAACAATATCTTAATGGAAGTATATAATGATCTGATGTACCTACGTCGAGGTCCCTTCAAGAAATCTTGTTCAGCTGTGTTGTAGGACTTCCCTGTATATACTACAAACTCTGTGATAAATCCATCAACAATGTTGTCTATCCATAAGTCTACTGCGCACGTAAACTTATTATCAACTTGTTGTAGTTGCACGATCTCTTCAGGATTCCACTCTAGCTGTCTGATCCAATTCGTAGGATGGTTGTATTTCAATATTTTTATCCACTCCTGCAATATGTGTGGGAAATCACAGAAAAATACTTCATGCAAGTCGGTGAATATGTACTTGTCTGGATATTTGCGCAGTGTTAACTTCAAGTTTCTGTTATCTTTCTACGCAAAATCTAACTCCTTTGTCTTCAACCAGTTCAATATCTCTACCTTCATGGGATTCCACGATCTCAACATCCCTTTTTAGATTCTCATTATTTCACCTTCTTGTCATCCAATCCCGCATTCTTTTGACGCTTCTTCAACAGATCTTATATGCTCAATCCCATTTTCTTCCAATCAACCAACAACGAAACCATTTGTTGGTTTTCATTATCTCTTTTTCTATTGGTCTTGAGGATTCTTTATGGGGTATTCTAATTCTAATTGACCATCACATTCTGACCCTGGTTCAGATTTAGTAAGCTTCCCAACAAAATCCCTTAAAAACTATTGGCCCCTCTGGTAAACCAAAAGGAAACATAGTACACAGAGTGTACTGCACAGTATCACCCGAGATATCTCTATGGGTGGCTGAAATACTCAGTTGTTTGCAACCTGAGACTGAGCAAGATCTGTGGTTGTGTGTCATAAACTTTATTTAGTCCATCTAACATCTAGTTATAACATTCATTCTATGCATGCACGTGGAATACCAGATCTACTTAGTTACTTCATTCATTTAACATTTATCAACTAATAAAACATAAAGATTCATTCATTCATTCACATAACACAGTGTTATGATGGTTCACCCCCTCCTGGGCTACGTCCACAAAGCTTTGGCTCTCAATCTTTTATTATAGTTTAGAAACACCCCACGCTACGCGTGTTTACAATATTAGTTCTCCCTCTTTCCCCCAGGCTCCTTGATCCTTGCGAGGCTAACTAGATCACACCAAGCTCCTCAACCTACGATCTAACCCTTGGGATCGAGTCGCTCACTCTTGCCTTATCTCACCATCTTAGTGAGTCATACAGCGCTTACAATTATCTCTCTTTATGTCCCTCTGTGTGAGTCTTCTCTCTCCACTCTCTCTTTTTCTCCTCCCTTCTTTTTCCTAAGTACTACTTATTTATATCCTCGGCTCACCAGCCATTACAATGCATTCCAAAAACCCTAACCCTAGCATCGTTAGGTCTTCCATGCATGTGCGCTTCACCTGCCTCTCTTACACGTGTTGCTTTTCCTTCCAGTTGTCTTTTTCCGCTTGCATGCTTCTCCTCCAAAAATAGCCTTTCTTTTTTATTTGGCCTACATCCAACAGTAAGCATTGGTGCTTGCTTGAGATATTAGAAGCACTGGATGAGGTGTCAAAATGAAAATCCATCTGGTAATTTCTTTTTATTTACCCTTACTATGGTGTGCCATCGTACATTGTGTATGCACTGGTATGTAAGATTCAATGGTATCGGTGTGCTTTGATCAATGCTTGTTATTGTTTTATAAATTACGACGGTGCGTTTAAAAATTTACGCACCGATGCATTATGTTTTATTTGAGTACTAGGGTAGATGTACCATATAGGTTCACTGATAAAAAATGTGTCAAAAAATAATTTGAACCGCTCATGTCCGCTAACAACCTCTTCTATGAACACTGACAACACGTTTGAACATTTTAGTGCTAGTGAATTTTTTAAGATGTGGATCGATGCATATAGTAAAATTTGCTAAGATTTCTACATTCTAACATAAATTTTCATCCTAAAAATTATTCGTGGTTAAATATGTTGGCATTATTGATTGTGTGTTGTGATTGATGGAAACATGATTCAAACATGTATAGTAATCAGAGAAAAAGGAAGATCACCTTGGGGCAAAAGAAATTAGTGATCACTTTTTATCACGATATGATAAAAAAATGATCCTATGTTYCTAAAGATCAGGAGATATAGTGGGGAGATTTTATAAAGAATACATAGACAAAATCAATGCATGGAAAGGATGAAGGAAATCTCAAAAGAGATAGCACTGTATAAATCACACAGGAGAAATATGATCCCACTAGATCTATTGAGGAACTTCAGGACAATCCAAGACCATCAGATCATGCAGAAGCCAAAACTTGTATAGAAGAACCCTTCATGAAGGATCTTGGGATCCTAATCGTCCATTCAAAATTTGGGAGTAATCACAACTGTTATATCATTTTGGGATCTATCATGATCATCAGATAGAACCAAGTGGAAGGACAGGATAAACAGACCCCACAAGACATGAAGTCTTGAAACATATRAAGTCATGAAATGAACGCTGACCATCATATATCACGGAGAAAATTCGGGTCAGTATCAACCATTGGATCAAGTGGAAGGATAGGATAAGTGGGKCCAAAGGCATGAAGTCCTAGAGTAAAAAAAGTTCGTCGGATCAAGACAAGGGAAGATATATGGTGGTATATCTATTTGGTGTTTCCGCGATAAATGGATGTAGAAAGGAGCCACAATATCTCGAAGTCTCGGAATCACCAAAATCCTACTAGCCATCCAATCAAGAATGAGCTTTGGATAACAAAGATTCCCTTGGACCATTTGATCATGCGACAGAAGCAATAGTCAACCCAATCTTAACCTCTTTGGGGCTACGAGGAGTCTCAAACAACTAAAACTCCCAAAGCCACGAAGTGCAAAGCCATGATCCAAGAGGGATACATGTGGCAGAAGACAAAGATGACATGTGGCCCAATCAACTAGTGACAAGTGTCAAGGTCTAGTTGGAACATTAGGTATACGAAAGTCATAAATCAAGGTGACACATGGCAGCCACTCATCCAGTGCCATGCCAACAATGATGTCAGCAAGCCATGTCACTCCGACATAATAGCCTTCTAGGATATCCAACTTCTCCTACCAGCAAAAATGATTGAAGTGTTGAAGGCCGAAGTCGTGAATTAATGTTTGGTTGTTGATCTAAGATCCTCCAAAATATTTCTTGGCCATCCGATCAAGTACAATGGAAGTATAGAATAAGCATGAGGTGTTAACTGAAAGCATGAGGTCACCGACATTCTATGAATTATTTGATAGGTAAACCTCCGGAGGAATTATCCTATGCTAGAATTCTAGTAACCCATAGTCCTGGAGTCATGAATCGTCAAAGTCCCAGAGCGAATGAGAACCATTCATCTCAACTCTTGATTAAGTCATGATCGTCGATTTTGTTTTAACCTCCAATTAATCAATATTCTTCCATTCAACAAGAGATTGAATCCACACCGTCAAATCAAGATCAAAGAGAAAGAGATCAACAGAGAATATCTCATCACAGTGCAAATTATGCAAGGATTAGACTAGACTGTCGATATGAGAACTTCAGGAGTAATGCTAGCCATTATATTAGCCAACATGAGATGTTACCACTCCAGAAGGTAACACTTCGATGATAACAAGAGTTTGGTAAAAGAGAAATGTTCTGAAGGGCCAAAGCCCATATGACAAGGTTATGTCGTTGGTCATGTGAGTGCTCAAGGTAACAAAGGTGCAACACTAGAACTAAGGAAAATACTTAGAAGGTAAGCCCGTGGTTTGAGCCCGCAGTCACAAAGAAAAGAATGTTTTGAAGGAAGCGTATGTCTACAGATATTCAAATCCAGAACAAGAAAATAATCAGTGAAGGATTAAAATGATGAACAATTTGCAAGGGATTTGAAGTCTTTAAACTATTAATAATAATAATAATAATAATAACAATAGAAGTTATTATTGTTAATTTAAATGAATAGGTGAAATGGTTCAAACAAAGAGACACAATGCTTCAAATTCACACCAGTTGGAAGACTGTATAAAAAAGAAAGAATGGTGAGAAGAAAGCGTCTTTGTAGTCTAGATCAAAAGATCAAAAGAAGAAGTAGAGTCCAAGAAGGAAAACTGAAGATACTTATGCAGTGTGGGTGGAAGGGAGGAGCAAGGAAGGATTCATATCCTTTTCTAAGTAAAGTGTGAAAATAAGGGAGTTGGTGCTTCCTAGGGTTGGTGCCCTAAAAAAAGGGATTTGGTGCTTCCTAGGGTTGGTTCCCTAAAACAAGGGAGTTGGTGCTTCCTAGGGTTGGTTCCCTAAAAAAAATGGAGTTGGTGTTTCCTAGGGTTAGTGCCCTAAAAACAAGGGAGTTGGTGCTTCCTAGGGTTGGTGCCCTGAAGAAGGGTATTCGTGTCTCCAAGAGTTGGTTTTCTAAAGAAGATTGGTGTCCTTCAGAATCACATATTATTCTTTATAAACTTTGTAATTCTTGTTAAGTATACTTATATAATTGATTCTTAAATACAATTCCATTGTTGATCTACTGTGATAATAAATAAAATAACAAAGTAATAGCTAATTGTTTNCTAAAGAGGATTGGTGTCCTTCAGAATCACATATTATTCTTTATAAACTTTGTAATTCTTGTTAAGTATACTTATATAATTGATTCTTAAATACAATTCCATTGTTGATCTATTGTGATGATAAATAAAATAACAAAGTAATAGCTAATTGTTTAAAAAGAAAATATTGATTCACCCCCCTCTTAGTATTTCCAACAAAATATTAGGCTACTAGGTAATGAAGGGGGTTCCATTCTTGTTGTATTCATTTATTATTCCATAGTTGATCAAAGTAGGGGAATGGGATATTGGTGCATAGCAGAGGAAGTAGAAGACCATGTAGTAGGCATATAGGCTACAATGTTAATGTCAACTCCATAGTGATTTCACCTTTCTTTATATTTTCATTT
>JASDQU010369896.1:0-11526 GCA_032191745.1 Picea mariana
TATACATAGACATCTATATCCCTTTGTCTATATTCTATGCAAAAGAGTCATGAGTCACTTAGGGAATCAGAATATTGTAATGCTATGAGGTTTAATTTCCAAAACCCTTACAAACTTAAAATATTTATAGAACTCAATGAAACATATGCACTCTTCCTTTAAAGCATTGATTTTCTTCTTATGTTGTAATAGACTCCATGATAAAAACAAACCCTGCATTATGATTATCTTCCTGAACATGGATTCTACTAATAGATGAGAAGATATAGGCCTAGTTCTCAGCAATTAGGTCCTCATGTTTACAAAGAAATTGATAGATTTATATTATTTTACAATAGGGGTAGTGTCCAGGTTGGTTATGGCTCTTCATGCTACCTATAAACTAGAGATATTACAACCAATTTGGGTGAATAAAATCAAATTCCCCTTCAATAGACCCCTCCAAGAACTCCTCAAATGACCAATGAATAATATCCCCAAACTGCCTATGTCATTCTGACCAATTCCTTGAGATTTGTAATATTGCATCGAGGGTTGTGAATGAACTCAAGAGTTGTGAAGATACCTTGGGAGATGTGAAAATTACAAATGTCATCATGAATCCCATGCAATGTCCACTTAGCCACAATGTCCATTCACCATTAATCTGACCAATATGTAATTGTGGCCTTTGAATAATGGCTTATCCCATTTGTCCTTTTTGGATGGATTGAGTCAAGGAACTTAAAAAAAAAATCATTTTTTGGGTGGAGTGAGTCGAGGTAATGGACAACAACAACAACATCACTTATCCCATTGTCAATAGCTCGCACCCATGCCTTAGCCTTTACAATTTTGTAGCCATCGATGGGTTATGAATCAATAACAACTCTCATATTTGTTACTTAACAATGTACTTTACTCTCAATTGCTCACTCATTAGGAGTTCCAAGTCAGATAAAGGTTATATTGGTTTAGAATTGTGCTTTATAGGGATTAGGGGTTAATGTTTATAGGAGATAGGTATGGTGAGAATTAAGGGTTAGGTGTTAGGGATGATAAGGGTTATAGTGTTATGGATTAAAGTGGTTATATGGTTTGAGTATTATAAGGATTAATGTTTGTGAGATATAGGACGAATTAGGTGCTTAGGGTTTATAAGTTAGCCTTAGAACTATAAATACTAATGTTTATCTTGCTTAGAACTATAAATACTAATCTTCCAATCACCCTCACTTCAATGTCGAATTTAGCTACATCATTATGAATCACTACACCAAGCCTTACTGATCCATGTTGATCATAAGTAATGCCAAAGTCATCAGGCCATCGTCTCATTCTAGATCACTAATAACCCTATCACTGCCTAGCATTACAAGTTCATAATTTGTTGTAACAAATCATTGCCACCCAGGTTCTACTCTCATCAAGTTCAAATCCTCGTCATCCACAACTGCCCATCATACTAAATAGTTAATCCAGTGTCATCTCTTCTTTCATACATTTATGTTGTAGGTTTCCCTGTTGGGTCCCTTGAACCAACTATTTGTACAATATTCTTTGACGCATTTCTATTAGGTCCTTCATGGTGACGTTAACTTATTTGTCATTATTTGAAGCCATCATCTATCTTAGAAAAGAATTCCCATGTTGGTGTCTGTGTATCTTTTGATCCCAACAGCTTGAGGCAAGCTGCCAATCATTTT
Organism: Picea mariana; assembly: GCA_032191745.1. Lineage (NCBI taxonomy): Eukaryota > Viridiplantae > Streptophyta > Pinopsida > Pinales > Pinaceae > Picea > Picea mariana. The sequence goes on from JASDQU010369896.1 coordinate 1,686, forward strand.
TTGAGGACAGAAAATAAAATCTCGAAAAGACCTAAATAACCTTCTACAGTGTCTCCCATAGTGGATTATCTTTCAGTATTATTTTCTATTCGATTTCAGAAAAGAATTCTTTCCATCCATGCAAATTTTCAAAATTAATGTTTACAAACATGTATATTACCTTGTCCATCAAGTTGGTGAAGAATGACAATATACTTTGGAAAACCACTGAACATATGCTTCTATCAACTAACTTGTTTGAATTCGTTGAGATAGTGACACATGGGATATTTTGCAGGAATTTGTTGTCTCAAAACATGTGACATCACCATATTCCCCTTGCAGTGCTATAGAGGAACTCCAAATACAATACATTATGTGGTGCTTTCTGATGGACATGGTTGTTAATTTCCATACAAATATAACATTGCTAAATCCTTATTTTTTTATAATTAGATCACCAGACAAGATGTAAGAAACCAACAATGTTTTTCTTTGCCAAGCTATTAGCAATATGTACAATAGATCCATGATTTAAATGAAACCCATATTTATAGAACTCAATGAAACATATGCACTCTTCCTTTAAAGAATTGATTTTCCCCTTATGTTGTAATAGAGACTCCATGATAAAAACAAACCTTGCATTATGATTATCTTCCTGAACATGGATTCTACTAATATATGAGAAGATAGAGGCCTGGTTTTCAGCAATTAGGTCCTCCTGTTTACAAAGAAATTGATATATTTATATTATTTTACAATAGGGGTATAAAATCCAAACCGAGTAGCATAACATAATTTTGTAAGTTCCCGCAAGTCTAGTCAAGGTGACATCCAACTTCTAATTGTCAAGTAGAATGAGCATTTAGAGAAAACACAGATAAGCATTAATGCATAATGTTATTAATTATATCAAAGGTTATCCTTTTGACAAGTGAATAATGTTATGAATGTTATCAACGAAGATCCTTTAGAGCCATGGTTGTTATGAATGTTATCAACGAAGATCTGATGATGAACCAGGATTTGACTTATTTAAATCATATTGCAATATTTATTTTCTCATGTGTGACTAAATGTTGACACCTACTTGAAACTTGTCCTCCTTCCTATGCTAGTCCTGTTTGGCCTTGTATTTTGCTAGACTCTTCAACAACACACCTTTCATGATCATACATATGGATGAATTTGTTGGAATTGGTGTCCTAGAAGGCAAATATATGTCACCATATTTTTTACTCCCTTCTTGTGTTTGATCACTAGATGAAAGTTTTGTAGGAAACCCCTTCCAATATTAGTGTCTTGTTTTGTTGGGGCATGCTTTGTGCCTACAAATATTGTAGAGGTTGACAATTGATATGAATTATTATTTCATTGCCCATGATTTCATGCTTCCATTTCTTAACCACTTGCGCCGATTAGAAAATGGTGAACATTTTCTAAGTTCAGGGTGGCATAATCAAACTTTCCAGGAAAACAATCCTTCCACAATAGCTCTAAGATGTCTCAATGCATGATTGGTTTTCCATGAGAGGATTTGCAACTATTTAGTATATTGTTCCTAGACATCTCCTGAGTATTTATATCATTGTATGAATAACATTTAGGTATGCCATAAAATCCCTAGTCGTGACCTCCATTTGTATTTTCAGTATCTGAGATGGAGGTCCTAAGGTGATAAGTATGTAATGGTGGGGTCAATTGTTAAGATGATGGGGAGGTAGGGTTTGAGGGAATGTGTTTCACCTTATTTTTTATACTAAATGCAAAAAATATTCATCATAACATCTTCATGAATGATGCCCATGCAGCCAAATGCATGTGGAATATGTGTCACTTATCATGCAACATGGATTAGGTAGATACCCTTACCACCACTTCCCTTGCCACCCTTAAGTCCTTATTTAATTCCATAGGTTTATCATGCAATATGGTTTAGCGTGTCTTTTTTTTGTTGTCGGGATTTGGTGGTCTGTGCTTGTCATGGTGTAGCCTAGAATTTGGTGGGTGGTGTGTTCTTGTCATGGGTTTTTTAGTTGTATTATCAACTATGATATATGGTTGTGGTTATCTTGTTTGTTGTGGTGAACTATGGAGTTTCCTATATCTGGTCTCTAATATGGTGATTGGTCGTGGTTTTCTTAGAGATCGTGGTGTACTGTAGAATTTAGTGGGCCATGAATTGTGCTCATTGTGGCATAGCCTAAAATTTTATCGGTGCTCTATGTTTCCCATGGGTTTCATGGTTATGGTCTCGATTATGGTTTTTTGTTGTGGTTGTCTTGGTGATCATGGTGCACTCTAGAATTTGGTTGTTGTTCCATGTTTTTCATTCCTCTCTTGGGTTTGGTCTCGACTATGGTGTTTTGTAGTGGTTGTCAATGTGTGGTAAAACATTTCATGGAGGAGGGTTGTTTTTCCATAGGATTTTGGGTAGTTTCATTGCTACCTCTTGCATACACAGGTAGATTGTTTGGAATTGTTGGTATTTGGCACATAGAAAGGGATGTGTTTTCCTTGTGACAGTGTTCTTAAAATTGCATTTGTCCATATGTGTTTTCTTTTTGAGTTGGTCTTTAGCACATAGAAAAGTATGTGTTTTCCTTGTTAACATGTTTTTTGGTTTGGATGTATCCTTGTGTGTTTTCTTTTTGTATGTGATATGGGTTTCATGTTGTTATGTCCCATGTTCAACCCTAGGTTTCTTTGATTCCTACAAAACTATTATTGTTTCCCTATAGTATTGGGGTTTAGGATGGCCTTGTTGGTTGACAATGCAATACATGGGAGTTTGCAAAAATTAGAGGCATTTTGTGTCGTATAGTTCCTCTTCCTTGAGTAGAGGGTGCCTAGTTGGGTTATCCTAGTCTAGTATTTATATTTTTCTATACAATTTCTAGAAGTTATGGCATTGCTCAAGTTCAAGTGAGAATTTTTTGTTTAGGTTCATTTTGCAGAAATCCAACAAACAACAACCTTAATATTATTTTTTTCTTAGATCCATATGATAAATTTATCATGTCCTTAGTGTTTTCACATTTTTAATATGTCCTTAATATGTCCAAAATCAAGAGGGATATCACATTAAATTAGGTGGTTGACAGCTAATATTGGTAATTTCACCCTAGTCTAATTGTGCATCCAAAACTAAAGATATAAAAAAAAAAATTAGAACTGTGAATATGATGATGGACTACTAACTAACAACACGTGCACATGCAACTGAAGGTACAACCAAACAGGTACCTGTCAGATATTTATTCATCGACTGAGGAAAGCTTAGGACAAATAGAGGCTGAAAATGTGACTGCATCTAGTAGATATGATAAGCAAATAAGGACCAGAGGTGAAAAAGTCAAAATAAAATTTTGTAGACACATGAAATATTTTCTTGCCAAAGGAGGATCATGCTCTTATGATGATGAGAGCATAGGAGACATAGATGTTCCACTCATGTATAAGCATCTGGTGAAGCAATGGGTACCTAAGGAACTACCTCCTATAGATGTTGAATTCATTGTCAACAATAGGACATATCGCATTGCACCATCCTCCCTGCATGGCTTGGGGCTATTTTCCATGGATGGAATAATTGTAAAATACAATACAATAACTGAATTGATGGACTATGTCAAATCGTGTTACAATTATAACGATTGGATGCGGCTGGTCCGGTACATGCGAAGTATGTGGAGATATGCACTCGCCGCAAATTATATACAACTAATAAACAAGGATAAAAATAAGGGAGCGACTATCTATATTGATGGAAGGCCTAAAGCTTCTGGCAATATCACAGAGTTTATAAACAGCACACGACCTGGGACAACAAACAAACAATTGAATTGCATATATGAGGGACGTGAAGAGAATCGGGTAGTCTTGTGCGCAATAAAAAAGATAGCTCCCGGGGAAGAGTTATTAGTGGATTACCATTTGAATCGAATAGAAACAATGACTAATAGTGTGTAGGTTCTTATGCAACACCTATTTAAGAAACCTCTACATATTGCATTATATTTTTTTATTATCTTTAACAATGTTGTAAATATTATCTTTAACATTGTTTTTTTTTATCATTAACAATTTTTTAAATATTTGGGGGTTATAATTATATTATAATGTGGCAGAATGATCATGGAAAAGGACTAGCCGCAGAACATGTAAATGATTATCAATTTCCACTTTCATTTTACGTTGTTTTTATTATTTGCTTATATAATTTTATTGAAATAACATTGTTTTTGCTGAAATTATATGTAGTCAGTGTTGGTCACTGTAATTGCTTATTAACTAAACAATCAAGTGTTACATAAATTGTCAACCCAGGGAAGTTTGTTTATTTCAAAGGCAATCACACAATGTATATGATCAATCTCAAAAGCAATCTAGAGTTGTAGTAAAAGTACATTAATCACACCTTGCCTTGAACAGACTGAAGTTCTACTTTGAATTACAGAAAAGTAATCTACCTATTGTAGAGTTCAAAGTTTAAGGAAATAATTATCCGAAGAATCCTGGATTACATTAAGAAACAACAACCTAGGAAAGAAATATTTCAAGATACTACAAAAGAAAAGACCAACTATTCTGTAACAGAGAACAGGACCCTATTCCCCAAGCAGGAATCTTTAGCACCTGTTTCCGACTATCACACTTTCATGAACTCACTAATCAAAATGATTGACACGTACTGAAGGCTAACTATCTCATAACAGAGAACAGGACCCTATTCCCCAAGCAAGAATCTTTAGCACCTATCTCTGATTATCACACTTTCATAAATTCATCAAGCAAAATTACCAATCAGAATGATTAACAATTACCCAAGCATGAATTGTATGAAAACAATGTAACAATCAGTAAAGCATAGTTTCAGCAAAACAGAGTTCAGTAAAGTAGAGTTTCAGCAAAACAGAGTTTAATCAAGGCGTGAACAAAAATAATGCTAACACACTACAGAACTAATGGGTGAATCTTGTGAAGAAGGTGGGCCCTCCCTTCTCACAAGATTCCCCGGAAATGAAAGGAACTAGGAAGAAATGCTCAGAATAATCTTTTATTCATCTGTCAACTATATCATGTTACAATATCCAAAGTGAACACGTCCTTCTCTGTAATTCCTTTCTAGCCAAAAAGGATCCCTTCTAATGATGATTTCCCCTTATTTAAAGAGGAGAATCCCCTCAATACAATTGATCATCAAATTACATGTGCACATACGAATCCTATTCTTAGTCAGATCTAATCTTCTATACTAGAATAGAATATCCTGATCTCTCGTAGCAAAATGCTATTACAATAGTTGGAATGGTGCTGGGTGAGGTGTAGTTGTTGCGGCTAGTGTAACAGATTCTTTATTTATCTTCTTGTTACTACTGTTGTATACTGTTTCAGCATCACAAATCACGGACTGTTTCAGCAACGGGATTTGCGTTCTGACTGTTTCAGCAACGTGATCTTCAAGCAACAGCGATGGTGATGCTGGCTTAAGGGGCGGTTGTTGCGGCCAGTGTAACAGCTCCTCTTTACTGCTATGTTGATTGTTGTTCCAGCATTGCAGACCATGGACTGTTTCAGCAACAGGGTTTGTGTGCTTTTGACTGTTTCAGCAACGGGTCTTCAAGCAGCAACAATAATCTGCAGTTCGAACTATTTCAGCACTATATGTTTCTGATCGATGGCTAAGTATGAGAGTAATGTAAAATTACATGTAAAAAAAATTAAGCATATAGCAAAGAGAAGAGACGTTATATACCTTTGGAAAGATAGGGTAAGGTGATAATGTAATCTTAAATGTGAGTGGAAAAAGATGTAATGGTAGCAAAAAGTATGAACAAAAAGGTACATTATAGGGTCCTAACAGTCAGCAGGCCATGTGGATCATGATTCCACCGATGATGAGGGGTTTTATTCTTGTGTTGATCCGATGCTCTTATTAAAAAAAAAAATCATTAAAGTTAACAAGGAACTTGTTAGCTTGTTAGATCGTCCAGAAAAAACTCTCGATGTCAAAGAAAAGATCAAGCTCCTTATGTCACAACTTAACACATATAAGGTAATAACAATAATTTAATTTCTTTTTTTTTAAATGCACTCATATGTTCAATTATGATACTTTGTTCTTCAACTTTTACATTATCTCACGAAAAAAAAAATATCTTTTATAAAGAAATGTTAGGAGCCTATTCATCCCGGTGTTGGTAGTAGTGGTGCCACAGAGACGCTACAGAGTCCAAATGCAGGTGGTCATACAGCTGCTAGAGCTCTATTTACTTTGCCATCTTCCACACCTCATTTAGATAGGAGCCATGGCATGCACTGATAGGCATCCACACCTCAATTAGAGTCTAGAGATGGTGGCAGAGATGAGGATCATAGTGATGTGGTTGAGATGGTTGCATTTCCTGGAGCTAGATGTGTGACAAGCACGGGGACCCTTCCGTGCACATTTTTGGTCGATGATAATGGACTTCCATTAAAACAATCAAGACTCCCGGGTAGTTTTAATTCATATTTTAATTGTTTAATGTTGTCCTCATACAGAAATCATCTATATTATTAATTTTAAATTAATGATCATATCTTTTTGTGTGTAGGAAACGACCTTTTTTATAGGCACGTAGAGAGAAAGGCCTTGTCTATTTTGGGGGAAACCTTACACATGAGGTGGAATTTCGAGAATTCCAACCTCAAAAAGGAACTTATGGATTATCTTGAAGGCATCTTTGGTGTAGACACGTTCAATACAAAGCAATCACATCTGCAGCGGGTGAATATTTAAAATATACGTGGGATGTTTATAGACAAAGCTTGGAAAAAATACTAGGTATGAGCATCCTCCCTCAATTCCAAAGAGGGAGTGGAAGGTGATCATTGATGATGAAAAAGAGAAGATTTTGAAAAAATCAGGAGAACAAATAACTGGTACACAAAGGTAAATTACAATTTTTTGAATTCAATACTAGCTTTGTTTTTATTTATATCTAAATAAAAGTGTGGTTATATATAACATACTTGAAAATTTTGATGATAGGTTGCCTGACACTTCGAAGGCAACCAAAGCAATGATTTCCAAACATGGCCAACACAAGCTAGGCCAGGGCAGCTACACGAGGTTATAGTCACGAATCGTAAGTACCCAAACATCTCAAGTATATTATTTGTATCACCTTACAACTTTAAGGTAATTGCAGCCAAAAACATTAAAAAACCATACCCTTATGCAATGCAAGGCGATGACTTCGGAAGTGAAACCACAGAGGAAGACCTCCAACTTGGTTACAAGTACGATTATAAATTTGTGGTTGATCGTAGGAAAAACATGGGGCAGACACCAAGATCCAAATTGTGGGATAAGGTAAATAAAAATCAGTCCACATTAACCTTTCGTTACTTATAAAATATGTAAATGTTTGATATCGTCCATAATTTAATGTCTTACTTTGTTTTAATCAGGGGAACAGTACTATCAATGAAACCATTAGTATTGTAAAACAGAGCATTGATAGTGAAACATAGCCAGAAGATCATGGTGCTCTCCAACAGCTCCATCCCAGTGAGGTGCAGCTCTAAGATGTTCCTGTGACGGAGGCCCACGACAGTAAAATTTGTATATATTAATCATATACTTAATAATTTTGTACTTATAATATTTGACGTTTCAATGGAAGAGAATATCATAGATGATCCTCCTTGGTCTAAAGATTGGGTGAACAAGTCATCAACCATTCCAACGGTGCCAACTAGAGGACTAGGTAAATAATTACATTGCAAAGTTTTTTTTTAATATTAATGAACTACTTCAATGATATTTAAAAATTGGCCATATAAATTTAATATTTTTTATTTTTTTAGGTGATGGCCCCTCACAGCAGCATCCACGTCGTGGGTACGAGACTAGACGTAATCGGCGTGAAATGACTAAAACAACATCAACTATTGAAGATAACCCAGTAAACGAAGACATGGACATGGATCATTTACTTAAGAACTGGAAAGCGCAAAAGAAGACTAAAAGAAATTCATGATGTCATGTAATAATTTTATAAGACAGTTAGATGTACATTATATAGTTGATAATATACACAAGGTTATTTCTATGGATTGTATATATCTGTGAATGTAATTTTGTTATACACTTAATGATAATTTCAGCTTCTCTTAATGATGCAACTTCCAAAATCTTGTGACATGATATATGCAACTTTGAAAGTCATGTGACATGTTTCATTATGTCTCACATGACAAAGAGAATTACCATTCTTTTCATTATGTCTTTTCATTGTGTCATGGACATGGTGTTGTGTAACACCCTGTTTCCCCCAGTCTGTAAAAATAACTATATTGGCCAAAAACTATGGCAAACTCAATATGTAAATGTTTGATTTGACAAACCTTTGTATAAAAGGTCGATGAATGAAAATTATATCATGAATATGTGTTGCATGATTGTTGGGAGGGGATGTGCTGAAAGAGACCACGATGGCTGATGAGAGGTGGTGGAAGGGGTCGAGAATGGCTGTGTTAACTTCCACTGAACCAAAACCGTACTGGTTTGTACATGCTCGGAAACCAAATCTCACTCTCAAACCCCTGAATGAATTACCCGCCCAAATGGTAGGTGGGGAGGCTCCTCAAGAGTAAATGAGGGGATGGGGGTGAACCTCCCATCTATATAAGCTCTCAGAACTGACCATCGGACAGGGAAATTCATGCCACACGCAACCTCACAGAAAAAGAGGCAAGGAAAGAAGTGTGGATGGGGGGGGGGGACAGAGAGCGGAGCGTGCGCGACAGGAATTGCGGAAGGAGAACCAGAAGAACTCCAAAAAATACAGTGAGTCATGAGTAGAGGAGAAGGAGAGTAACCTTCGTCCTTGACTTCCGACGAGCAGGAAGTAGGAGACTGAGTCTCAAAGCATCGTGGTCTAGCTCGGGGGTGGCTAGTGGTAAATCCGATTGGAATCACTAAGCCTATGGTTGGGTGGAAATGAGCACCCCTCTCAGCAGTCGCGTCACACCTGGTGTTTTTCTGATAAGTGTTTATATCTCATGACTTGAATTGAATATAATAGACGCATGCTCATGTTTGTACACTCATAAATGTTTTTTGTATATCAGTGTTTGCCTGGTGTTTTGACCAGAAATAATGGATGCATGCTCATACATATATGACCATAATTGGCTTATGTAGAGAATGAATAAGTTCAGATTATGAGTCGTTCCCTTGAGATTTGTCCCATGTATTTGACTCACGCTATGCCCTGGCTTGATTTCCCGAAGGAACCTCCTTCCGGGAAGTTCCCTCACCTTCCAGAGTCGGAGTGAGTTCCTTTAAAGGACTACCGTTTTAGAAACCATACGAGCTTACCTCATCCCTGTCACAGAGTTCATAGCTCAATAATTTAAGAAGGCCTTTTAGTCAGGTCACCCAGCCTGGGGATATTTACCTAGGAACCCATTGAAGGATTTTGTAGTCTAAGTTTGGAAGCCTTGTACCTGAGAGAATGGTTCCCTCAAGTTTCGGTGTTTTGGAGTTTCGACTCCTGGGAACTTAAGTGAGAGACCTCCTGTCTTCACATATCGCGAAATCCCGATTTTCAAAACCCCGAAATGAGTTGAGCAGAGTGGATAGGCTTCGGAGTTTCGGCTCCCGGAAACTCAAGTGCGAGACCTCCTGTCTTCGCATATCGCAAAATCTCGATTTGTGAAACCCCGAAATGAGCTGAGCAGAGTGGATAGGCTTTGGAGTTTTGTCTCACGGGAACTCAAGTACGAGACCTCCTATCTTCACATATCGCGAAATCCTGATTTACGAAACCCTGAAATGAGTTGAGCAGAGTGGATAGGCTTCGGA
>JASDQU010369897.1:0-11425 GCA_032191745.1 Picea mariana
AGAAGCTGAGTGCAGTGGAACAAAAGTCCCGAAATCACAAGTCATGATAGGAATTGGTGTAGAGTTCAGGATTTTGGCACTTTGGGCATCGACAAATAGAGGAGGCAGCAGTTGGGTACGTGAGTTCCAAACTCCCGATACCCGGAAGCTCGAAATAAAGTGGGTCGTCAAATTGAGAAAGCCCGTGTGAATACGTGGCACATCTGTCAGGTGGGGACCACAAGGGTGACAGGTGGCGTGTCTTCGTCAATCGACGGAGTCAAACCTTGTTGACCGTTTCGGGGTTTATAGGTTGAAGGACGGGGAGCCTTGCATCTGGATTCGCAAAGTCACGAAGTCTGAAACCCCAATGAAGTAAGAACTCCATTGGGAAGCCAACCTTTGTCGAGCACATCAGAATTAGACATTTTGGGTTTCGGAAAGTAGAGGGCCGAGAAACTCGACAACAAGGATCGCGAAATCACGAAACCCGAAGCCCCAGTTTCGTGAAGGGCACGATGCTATTGTGACCAAGGAGACTTGGGTGATGCCTGGTGTTTGATCACACGGGCACACTCATAAGGACCTGTGGAGGAACACTATTGTAGGTGTGTGTGTGTCCCTATGAAGGACATGAAGAGTCAATCAGACTCAAGGGAAGATTAGAATGTTCCTGTGTGGACCTCAATTCAAGGGTTCGGGGGTCTACATCACACCTTCAGAATCCCGATACACAAAAAGAATTCGGCAGATCCTAGTCACCATATACACGTATACCTTCCTAAGATTTAACACGTCACTGCGGGAAGTGTTCCTTCATGAAAGCAATAGAACTCTAACTTGTAAATCTACGAAATGAGAAGTCCCAAATTATTAAACCTTGGTTAAATAAACTAATCTCAATTAAAGGTAATTGATAGCTTCGCACACTCAGAGTTCAGATATTCACCATCCGTCACATTCTAAATTAACGAATCTCGAACTCTCGAAATGTCTTAAATGTTAAGCAGATTTAATTAAAGATTGAAGACTATTAGCGAATAATTAATCACTTCATGGTTTTGAGCTTCGAAAATCATTTATCAAGCTATTATCGGATATCCTGAGGTCCGAAAGCCTAAAGGAATTAAAGTTAAACACAATTAATTAACAGGTTAAACACTATTATCTCATGTTAATTTTTCGTTGAATCGTAATTCGAGCAAATTCAATTTTCATCTAAGCAACCTCTCAGTTGCAAACCATCAAAAATTTATGGCATTAATAGCAAATCTACGGAAATGATTTCGAATAAGATCGTGGATCATCGTCTGACTTTTTCATTAAAATTAACAAATACATTGTCAATGAAGGTATGCGTAAATTGATACTCTTAAAGTGAAAAAGATATTGAAGTTTGAATTCCATTTTTGCGTTTTCACAGAACGAGCTTTAGCAAGATAAGAAGTTTTGTACATTTTATGTGACAGGTAACAGAGTTTTGAGTTTCCTAGTATCATGGCTCCGTGGAAAATGGTTAAAGCGGCTGGTGAGAGCTCGAGCCAGAACACAGATGTCCTCTCGGACACATCGCCGAGAGTTGTAGATACCATGAAAACTTGGACACAGGTATTTGATATCCTACAATATGAGATAATCAATTGTCTAAAAGAGTCAGACTATGAAGGGACCGAAACTTAGGCAACAAAGCTCAAATACGTAGCCCAATCAGAGATGCATAAAATAACCACACGATCGAGGATCATGTCATATAATGACATGATAGGTTGGGCCCTTGAGAACGTTGACGTCTCAACCAGGACCATCCACAATTCACAGAAAGTTGTTGTTGGATCTTTCTTACCAGAACATATACAGGTGATGTACAAACTATCCCCAACATTCAAACACAGTTATAATTTCGCTTTCTTAAAAGAGTTCGGTGAAGAAGAGTGCGCACAAGGTGTAAATAATTACCCCGACTTGATCAAAAACTGGTCGGCATGCCCTGACAAATTTAGAGCAAACACCCATGGCATATATGCCACTGCATCATTAGAATCTCATATTATGTATGTGTCCATGATTCTATGTAGACTTTTCGGCAAAGAAAAATCTGCTCACTTCATGTTATCATGGGTACCGATCATGCACAAAGTTGTAGATGGTTTTTATTTCAATTGGGCCAAGATATTATCAGACAGTTTGGCCAAAGAAATTACAGAATATCAGTCATTGAAATCCAAAGGATGACCTACCCCATTTTACATGTCGGCATACCTTATGGACGTCGTTTGTTTTATGATTCTATTTCCTTTGATGGGCTGGAGTTGGACTCTGACCAACGCTAAACCAATACAATTCTATCATTTCAATCTCTGGGAGGATAAAGAAAAGGATTTCTTCTACGAAATATGCAACTTTGTGGTGATGCCAATGCATATCAATATATACAGTTGCCCACCTCCCAAGATTTCAAACCAAATAGCGGCCAACCTGAGGAAAAAAGCGGATTGGTACATTTAGGAACACTTATCTTACATCATGGTTTTTGGATGTTCCATTCCTCTGCATGCCTTACAAATGTTTCTACCAGATCGATTGGTGTGTCGAGAGGTGGCACATCAAAAAGTGCTAGGAGGAATCAATAAAGAGATAAAGGCAGTGCCAAAAAAGATGTGTCGACCTTTCCTTTGCAAGTTGGTACTTTCTCACTGTTAGATTTCGACCACTCAAAGGTAGAGGTTGCGACCCTAAAGAACATTAATCTTATAAAAATTAAATTCAAGAAATACGATCCCTAGAAGATCATGGGAAATCACAGGGCTCTTTACAATCTAAGGAGATACGAGCATGAAGATTCCCCACAAGATAAAATATTCTGAGGAGAAATATCTTATTAGGAAGTGTTGAGCCGAGTCCAAAATCTGGATCCGGACAAATTAGTCGAGTTCTATAATTTTCAGAAACACCAAAGAAATAGCCTATCGAAAGTATTACAGGGAGAATTCTCGACATCTCCAGCCACACAGGAAGTCGAGACCCAAAATTTAGAAACAGGATGTTCCAGTAAACAAATCATTTAGGAAAATTTGGTGAAAACAAAGGTTTTGACACAGAAAGAAAATACTGCACCATCTAACCAACCTGATGATCAAACGAAAGCTCAAGATAAATTTTTGATTAAAAAAAAAGGGATAGGATTTATCACTATCTACACCAAAAAATATGACTACTAATACAACAGATCAACCACAGACCACCCAAATAGGTGACACTATTATGTCTTTGACCCCTTTAAAGACCAGTCAGGGGAACCCAAAGGCCGGAGTAGTGTTCATAGAATATCTTACTCCTATTTCAGTTGAAGAGATGCCCCCTTCTGACTTCTTCTTCAGCAAGAAGAGGAGGGATATAGTAAAAAGAGAAACACTCCAAAGGGAGGGTGCAACTGTCAAGAGACACAGGGTGCTATTTGATGGACAAGCTCTAGAGGAGGCGGATTTTGCTATGGAAGTGGCAGGCACATTGGGAGCTTTTTCCACAACAAATCATTATTTAGTTGGGAATCTAAAAGAAAAATCAAAGCAAAAGGACCTACTGGTAAGACAGTTGCAACAGAAAATGAAGATAGTGGAACAGAGTATAAGAAATGAAATGAATAGGGGTTTTGAGCAGATTAGAGCCTGTGATAGATAGGAAGTTCAGCAACTCAAAATCAGCCTTGACGAAATGCATAAAAATGCACAGGTAAGTAGAGAACTGGCCATTCAATAGGGAGAGTTGGTCGAACAACTGTAGGCTAAGATAAAATTGACTGAGAACACGATAGTGGATATGGAGGTTTTCCAAGCCCAACCATTGGTGGTGCATGAGAGCTAGAATCAGCACAACAAAGCCTTTTTACTAAAATAGAAGTTGTCCAAAACCATTATTGGATGGTGGATCATTATTTAAATAACATTTACTTAAAGGAGAGAGAGGCCATTGCATATCAAGCTACTTTCTAGAAGGCATTTGTTTCATCAGCAAAAGATGAAGTAGCTAAGGTCCCTAGATTGTCTCTTTCAGAGAAAACTCGAGGTGATATGATACTGAAAACCTGGGAGGCCAATTTAGTTGAAAGTAAAAGGCTTAGCCTGGGAAGTGAAGAAAGCTTGTGAAGAAGCATGTTACTCACTTGACAAAGAATCTCTATACATTGAAAGGGATACCATCTTTGAATCCCTAAGGAAAATTGATATAGCGAAGAATCAACTTGATTCCAAGACAAGAATGGAAGAAGCCCAGGCCGAAATCCTGCAATTGAAACGAATTGACATTATCTAGATTAATAAGTGGATAGTCAATCCTAGTCTATGGCTACAGTCTATATCTTTATAATCCATAAGTATGGAATATAGGTTGCCTCACATATAAAATAATTTATATACTTTCAAGGCTAATGACACAATAGAGCCTTCCAGGATAATGGTGCAGTTCGTAGGCAGATGTGTTCAGCGTGTCGGGCAAGGGAAAGCCAGCAAGTCTGGAAACAAATGAGACAACATACCATTTACACAAGTCATGATTAAAGGCCAGTTGTTTCTAAGCTAGAGGACAAGAAGAAGAAACATCTCTGCCAGCAAGCGAAGAGACAGAGAAAATGCGAATGAAACTCTTCAAATTTTACATATTGTAATATTTACTATTTTTGAATTATGAGAATTCCAACCGCTTAGGGTTGAGATCATTTTTGTATAAATACATAATTTGGATATTTAGCAATGGCTACTTCTTGCCTGATGTAATAAGAAAAAACTCTCCTTTCGTGAGAATTAATACAAGTGCAGACAAAGATTCCATTTTTTGTGCAGTTTGAGTTATGTTTTCCTCTTGTATTCCATATTTATTGTTTCCCTTATGTAATTCCTTGATAAGTGAGTGGTTTCAATTTAGTACTACTGCAACTGTGGTCATGTTTTATTGATTGTTTGATAAGGAAACAATTTCTCCTCTGTATTTTCTATAAGTAAATACAAGACCTGTGAGCTACTTGGATTACTGTTTCTCATATCCTTTCAAGGGTGCATTCTTTAATTTCTTTTACTGCGAACAAGGTAAGATTCATCTTGCATTGATGCCTCATTTTGTTTAACAGTTTTGTAATTTTCCTTCACATCATTTGATTTTATGAATCGACTTAGATGACAAATTACATCTTATGTCATGTTCTGTCGTTATTTTCATTTGAGGATTAAGTCTTATATAACTAACAGAAGAAAAAGCACCTTTAAAAAGAATCCCTTTATATTTCCGATGCCTGACATTATTGTTTAATCCTTAGGTTTAATCTCAGGAACAATACTTTCTTTAGGAAATTTTGAATCCGACGGGACAACCTGGTCATGGGGACGTTGTTGGTGGAAATGATGCAAAAACCCCATAGCGTCCTAGCATGAACCACATACATGTGAGGCTATTTTCCTCTTCATCTATGGCTTAGAGGACTGAAAATCCTAGGGCCCATGAGATTCCCCCACCGCAGACGCTAGACCGTGCTCATGAGGGTCTACAGGGAGAATTGCATGAGGATATTGGTTATGCGCAACCAAAGCATTGTTATCCTAGAGAAACATGTGTTCAAAGATTGGGAGCACTCTCCATCAACTTGTTGGTGGCTGAAAACTTGGTTCCCTTGAAGTTACAACAAATCCCAAGTATTTTTGAATATGTTAAATTTTTCCTACCATTTGATTGAAACCTACATCTTTCATATTATTTAATCTAATTATCATATTGTTTTTCAGGAAACAATATTTTTTACATGACCTTGCATGACAAGGCTCTAGATATATTCAGGCCCACCATTCACACATGTTGGAATGACTAGGATAAATATTTGAAAAATAATCTTATAAACCGTATGTTCAGACTATTCGTTGATATATTCAACAAGTTTGAAATCACCTCGAGGGTCGATACATATTTGAAATACATCAGAGATCAATATAGGGTTCAATTGAAAAATAACCTTAAGTATAATCATCCTCTGGCCATTCCCAATAGGGAATGGAAGAATATAGGGAGGATGCAAAGGAGAGTGCATTGAGAAGCAAAGGGAAGACACCACCTGGTCAGACTATTCGTTGATATATTCAACAAGTCTGAAATCACCTCGAGGGTCGATACATATTTGATATACGTCAGAGATCAATACATGATATTTTGAATTGAATATGTTGAATTTTGTTTAGTTCTACAGAAAAATCATGATATCTTATAACATACTTGAAACTTTTCGTAGGCTCCGACATAGATCAAACACAACAAAGGAAAGACTAGATAAACATGGACAACACAAACTTGGCCAAGGTGATTACTTGAGATTACAATCTAGAATTGTAAGTAACAAATAATTTATTCATATTATATAATATAACATCATGCAAATTTTATCTAATTTCAACCATTAAGAAAAAATCCATATCTTATGTCATGCGATGCAGGGAGATATATTCAACAATGCCGCCACAAAATAAGACTTGATGTTCGGCTTCAAGTTCGACTTTCAATATGCAGTGGAAAATAAACAAAGGAAGGGATAAAAGACACAATACGACCCTTCAAATGAGTTGGTAAATAAAATGACAAGATTATAGTTGTTGATTACTTGTCCAATATATTGACAATTGATTTCACCCATCAATTAATTATGTCTCTATTTGTTTAAGTAGGAAAGAAACATTGGTTCATTTGACGGTGGTGAAAAACAACCCCATGATACTATTGGTTCACAAACCCATCAAGATATGCATGTATTTAAAATAAAATGTATAATATGACTATTATAAATATTTCCCTCATATGGTGTACTTATAACTTTTCTTGTTTCAATGGTAGAGCATGTATATGAGGGTGCTCAGAGAGGAGAGAAATTGACGACAATCCAACCAATGGTGTCCACCACTCCTCCAGGTAAAAAACATAGTAATGATATTTGTACTAATGAAACACTGCTATGAATAATAACTAACCATGTCCTTTTAACATTTTTTGTTATTGTAGTGGACGCCCCTGTAGTGCATCAACGTCCATGTCTTGCTACTAGAAGTAGTAGAATGATTGAGATAACCCATCACCTTCCAGTAGAAGAACAAGACCCAATAGTTGAAGGTCAATATCAATACAAACCCGATGATGATACACCCATGAGTTTTATCAAAAAGAAGAAACAAGAAAAAAAGTGATTGTACATATTTTCAAGACAACTTTTATTAATATAAATTATTGACTATACAATTTTTTGTTCTGATAGTTGTGTGTGGAACTTATATGTTCTGTATGAATGTACCTTCTCTCTTTCATTTACCTTTAATTCTTGTTTTGCTACTTGTTATGCATGATTGGGTATGGGGAATTGAGAGTGATGTGAGGGGACGGGGAGGGGTCAAACAAGCTTCCACCTTGACGTGGTTGGTCATGTTTAGTAGAGAATAAATTATTTTGAAACCAAGAGGAGCTCGTTAGCGTCGTACATATTTAATTAGTATTCAGTCATATAATGTTTAATTCTCTTTTTCAAATGCAATCTCATGGTTTTTTAGTTATTATTCAGTCATTTAACCTATTATTGTCTTTGAAAAATGCAGGTTTGAAGGGTGGTCACCTCCACGATCCACACCGCATTTCCAACAAGGTACAATTCATTGTCCAGTATTAATTCTCCCCTTTTTCTAACTACATGGTCTGGTTCTAAGCCACTTATAGAGGAGGGCAAAGAAATGATGAAAATTTTAAGGTAGGATATAGAACATGATGATGATGACAAAGAACCTTCATTTTTTCTATTCTTTCCTTGTGTTTTTTTACGTGTCTGGGAGCCCATGAAACGTTTCAAGTATGTTACAAGATATTTCAAATATGTACCAGACACGTCAAAATCAACCAAGGAAAGACTAGAAAAACATGGGCAATAAAAACTTCGCCAAGGTGGTTACTTGAGATTATACATATCATCATGCAAATGTTATTAATATAAATTATTAACTGTACAATTTTTTGTTTTTCTAGTTGTGCGTGGACCTTATATGTTCTGTATGCATGTACCTTCTTTCTTTCATTTACCTTTAATTCTTGTTTTTCTACTTGTTATGCATGATTGAGTATGGGGAATTATCAGTGAAGCGAGGGGAGGGAGGGGCCAAACGAGCTCCCATATTCATGTGGTTGGTATTATTTAGTAGAGAATAAATTGTTCTCGAAACCAAGAGGAGCTCATTCATGAGATATCCCCTTTAGTATTTATAGAGCATGGTACATGTTTAATTATTTTTCATTCATATAACGTTTAATTCTCTTTTTAAAATGCAAGATCATTGATGTTTAGTTATTATTCAGTCATTTAACCTATTATTGTCTTTGACAAATGCAGGTTTGAAGAGCGGTCACCTCCATGATCCACAATGCATTTCCGATAAGGTACAAATCATTTACTTCTCTTGCATCATTAGATAGTTACATTGTTAGTTACATTAGTTAGTTACATTATGTAGTATTTATTTTATGCATTAGTTAGTTGCATTAAAACCAATGACGGAGCTTCTTCCAAATCTGTACATAAACAAGTTTCTTTTAATTAATTTTTGTACAAAACACATAGACATCAAATTGCCTTTGTATGAGCTAGGATGAAGATTACATGTAATATGAGTGACAAGTAAGAGATATTGAACTCTATACAACTTTCATGTTTACAATCAGTAGATCCATTATTAAGAAAATAACACCCATTTGATGGTTGTGTCTCACATACAATTATCATGAATATTAGCTTTGCTATTTGTAGAATATAATGCAAATTCACAAGGTGGAGATCAACATGGAAAACTTGTGCCTATTACAAGAGTTATTTAGGGAGGCTCATTGCACTGTGAGAAAAGTTCCATCTTCCAATTACCTTTTGCCCCAATATGTTCTTATAAATTGCAATGATTTTATAT
Source organism: Picea mariana (assembly GCA_032191745.1). Lineage (NCBI taxonomy): Eukaryota > Viridiplantae > Streptophyta > Pinopsida > Pinales > Pinaceae > Picea > Picea mariana. Next base: position 8,940 of record JASDQU010369897.1, read on the forward strand.
GAAACATTGAGAAATGTTATAGGCCTGCATTGAGTGATTTTCTCAAGGTGTCAATGTTTGGGAATACAAATGATCAAATATTTGTTCCATATCAATGATCAATGATCCACGATTAGCTCGTAAAATTAGTTCCATATTTCAACATAGAGGGGTTATTGCTTCCTCCCATATGTAGCATAATTCTCTTGGATAGGGGAGCGTCATCATAATTTTTCCCTCCTCTAAAATCCCATAAAATTTAGATGTTAGGAGAGATTCTATGAAGATTCCTTAGTTGTATCCCTTAGCCTAGTATGATTCTCTTAGTCCATGTCACTCTGTAAATGACATTATCTGAATTAGTAGCAACGACTTCACAATGATTGATGGGAATACAAACTCCTCCTCTACTTCAAAAATTTACTAGAAACCACTTTGTTATTCATCTATTGAATTGTGGTTATAACTTTTGCTCTTTGTTCTCCTCCTCAGGTTTGTACTTCATTAGCAAGGGTAAAAAATAATCCTTCGAGGTCTATTTCATCCCTACGTAGTTTTCAATATTCACAACACTTCACCCTATTTCCAAGTCCTCCACTCGATTTCTCCACCAAAATTTCATGATACCTTTCGAAAATATTGTCACAACATTAACCTTCATCTCATATTAACTTAAATTAATCTATTCAAGGTTAATTGATAAGCCTATCTCTCAAAACTCTCAAGCATTCTACTAACTATACTAACTATAACCCTAGAAAACTTACTATATTTCTTGTCATTGTTATAAAAATTTTCTACGTCCATCTAAAACAACATTAATTTGTTGCATACACCTATCTAAAGGTGGTTTAACTCACCCAAAAATTTCCTCTAACAATTGGATATTATTCTATTGGTTGCATTCTTAATTTTCATGGTCAATTGTGGTATTTCTGAGCACTTATAATTGTTGTTGTTACAAATTACTTATTGTTGTTATAAGATTGGTTTACTTCTACAATTTTCAACAACCATAACAATATAACTTGTGTAACGTCCTTGTTTCCCCTAGCTTTAATTAATCATAAAATAGGATTACCATGCTAAGACATGTGGACAGTGTAAATGTATTATTGTTTGAGTTGCCAATAACTGATTGTGGGGGTGAAGCCTTGAAAGTACTAGCCATGATATCACTAGAGGAAAGAATTTGAAAACTATAAGAGAGGGCCCATTATATCAAATAACTCCAAATTTCCCTTGATGGGGGTAATAAATCTCCTTCGGATCCCAATGAGAGAAACTAGTTAATGAAGAAAGGACCAGTGGTTGAATTATCAACCACTCCCATGAATGGAAGCATGGTATGACTACAGAATGTCAGCCCAAAGTACCGCTGGGTATGATAGACCAAGATGACCCGAGTTCCCTTCTGACAGGGAGCAGGATGGTTCGAGAACCATCCTGGGGAAAAGATATAAGAAAATTGGTAAGGAGAATGCGATAGCTCTCCAGCAGATGAGGAAAAGAAGGTCGCGAGCTTGATGTCAAGTGAGCATATGATAAACCTCGCCTAGGGCCATAACAAAAAAGGAAATCTCTAAAAGCTTGCAGAGAACAGAACCCAAGCGGAAGCTGAAACATAGAAAGAATCCTTGAGAAATGCGAGAGTTCCCTGGTGATATCATTGCTTGGCACGGGGGTGGCCAAAGTGCTAAGAATGAATGTCTCTGAGCCTATGGTCGTGTAGAAGGATGAACCCATACAGTCAGTTAGTTGGCTACCACCTGTAATAGATAAGTAATCACATATCTTGTGTATTTAAGTGGTACTGTGAATTAAAGTTGGATATCCTATGAATGTTGTAGGGATGGATATGTTTTCTTAATGATTTATACAATACCCTTTTTGTGTCTTCTTGATTGTGTAATTAGGCAAGTAGGAAATTGTATGAATTGGACATGTTTTTATACTCGTAAATTCTTGCATCGTGTGGTGGCTTAAGCTAGAGCCACGAACTGCAAGTTCGTCGACCATGGGCATAGTTCCATGTATGCATGTCAACCCTCCTAGTCGTTATGAGTCCCTTGGAGGATGGAGTTTTTTAAGCTCAGGAGAGGTAGTGCAAATATGTACAGGCTCGCTGCTAGGAAAGCAGAGACGAAGAACCACTTAAGTTCTAGACTTGATGAAGGAGCGCAAGAGTTGTGAAGAAGACCCTTCCAAGTGTTAAGTTTAGGAGAAAGAGCACAACGCTCTTAAATCCTTCATAACTGATGAAGCTTAGGAAGGATAGCGAGATTCAAGTATAAAAAGGGAATATCCTTTTGTTTCAAATATGAATGCATGAGATCTTTTGGGAGGATGTAAGTTATGTCGTGACCTCTAGATTGGAAGAAGGAACACAGGAATTAATGCCTCGACTCCTTCAGTCTTCGCAAGATCGACAAATGTTGGTAATCATCATGAAGGGGATGGATCCTCTGAAACCCGAAGTCATGATGCCATCTTCACCGTAGATCCAA
>JASDQU010369899.1:0-11425 GCA_032191745.1 Picea mariana
TTTGGTTGGGGAGGTTATTAATGAACCTTGGAAGTGAGAACCATTAAGGGAAGAACAAAGAGCCGTCTTAGATGTCTACATATTAATAATGAAAACTCAACACTTACGTTCTTAGGCATTCCCACGTGTATCTTTACCATGGCATTCCCAACGTGTATCTTTACCATAGCATTCCCACTTGAAATATTTCGATTGTGTGTTCATGGAGGCATACCTTAAGTTGTAGTGTCAAGCCACCTCATCTCATGCACCGCATGATATGATCCTAGAAATCCGAGAATTGCTTGATGGGTCCCATTTCTCTATCATTGATCGATTAAGTTGGAGAGTCTAAATGCAGAAGTATTCCAACACTAACAACTTTCGTGAACAACGGAAAAATGGTGGACATTAATTGGTAGAGAGAGAGAAATTGAGAGAGAGAAAGAGAGAGAGAGAGAAATTGGGTGTGAGAGAGGGACATATAAATGTAGAGCAGTGGCGGGGAGAGAGAGAGATGTAACGGCCCCTCATTATGACTACAAGCGAAGAAAAAAGTGTGATTTTTTTTATATTTATAAACAGGATGACAACGACGATTACACCTAGAAAACACACTTGATGGTGAGCACCACACCCATCGAGCAGGTAACAGACAACTATGACTCCACGCACTATCACAAGAGAAGATGGGCGAAATATGCGTAAAACAACAAGGAGAAAGGACTACCCTCCCGACGCAAACATGAGCATGCCTACAAGCTAAGGGACAACATTCGTAATCCTGACACAATAGCCTTGACAACCAGTAACTAGAACCTCTAAGGCGCACAACCAAACGCATGAGGGCGTTACCACGAAAGCGCAAAAAATAACTACAATGAAAAACACCCACAACGGGCAGCATGGGCTTCGGCCAAGTTATCATAGGCCTCTACTCATTAGTGCACACAATGATCCCCTCATCTGGAATCATTTCGTCGCCAGGCGATAGGAGCGACAGTAACTAAGGCGCAACATGACACATCTAGATCAATATCCCAGAAGGATTCAGCATGTCAGGAGACCATAGGCACTGTCGAACCATAGGACGACTGACCCAAGCCCCAATCGACCAGTCCAAATACACAAGGAAACCTGACTACCATAACATTCCTACAACAAAATAAATTATTGTGCCACGAATTCTGTTGTAGCATACGACTCCATGTACACCCTAAAATAATCATAACCAACAATTATCTTAGTGTAACTATCTTCCAAATCCAACATCGGTAGGGTAATTTCCTAAAGAGGAATTTATTGTCTTTCAACTAGACAATTGGGAAACCTGCCTTTAAGATAATATAATATTGTTGTCTAATAGATCTAGGATGACATCATATGAAGGGTTGTCTAGAATAACAATATCAATATAATAACATTATCCAACATATAAATGATGTCATCACTAAAAACGTTATTTGTGTGTACATAAATCACAACCATTATCTCATTATCTCAACACCAGAAATATCGCAATCATTAACTCACTATCATGATCTCACTACCCTTAAACGCTATCCATACCATTATATCAATACTAGAAATATCGCAATCATTAAATCACGATCACTAAAAATATAGCAAGGGATAATTTGTCATTGTGAAATTGCTATCAATATTCAAATTTGTTCTCTTTTAAGTAAAACTTGATGTGTCTTGAAGGTCCTTGCCGAAATAGTTTGATACATTGATGCCGTCGATTCGGGGTATGGTATCACAGTCTAGTAAATACATGCGAATGTGGAGCTAATAGGATAATCAAAACGCATAGTTTCATAATGCTATGCCCAATGCTGACACACCAAAGGATGTTGCCTAACATAATCCCTCATTCACCTAAATGGTGACATTACACATAGAACGTTGTCTTTCAATTGTACATTAAAGGCATTGCTAACCTACAGAGAAAAGCGTAGTACACAAGATGAGTTACTCGTTTTCTGGAAACAAGATGAAATTCAGTGTAAAAAAAAGTATTGAAACAATCTATTAAATCCATTTTATAGGAAAAACACAATAAATTGCCTAGGGACGTAGACATTAAATGAGGGAATCGGGAAGTAATTACATGATCAATATGGTGTAGATATAAATGTATGTTCACTGTCTAAATTATGCAATTCGTGTCTAAATGTTTCTGTAACTCCGATTAGTCACTAGTTGTTTTATTCCTCCAAAGAAATCATTGCCTAAATCTATATCTTGGGTATCGTTGTTATGCACTATTTAAATATATTAACTTGGGATGTCATCTAAATGTAAGTGTTGTCATACAAATGGATCGCTATCTCATCTATTCTTATAAAGATGGAGTAATACATGATCATACACCCAAGGCATCATATATCCCAACGCATGTAATAATTAATGACAAAACATTCAATGCAGGTAATAAATAAATGGAAACACATTCGACACAGGTAAACAACCACGGATTTCAGTCTTAAAATGGCCAAAATCCCCAGGTAAACAACCATGAATTTCAGTCTTAAAATGGCCAAAATCCCCAGGTAAACAACCATGAATTTCAGTCTTAAAATGGCCAAAATCGCCAGGTATAACCAATAGTTGTCCATTAAAAATACAGTTTGTTGTCTATATAAATAAAATAATTTAGTTGTATATTTGGTTACCTCTGTGGTCACATGACACGTTTCAATTGATGTAAATAAGTATCAATTTCACAGCCAGCCTTACATGTAAAAATTTGCGTCAATGAATATTAAGTTATATGTCCATTCATAAGTTTAATCTATATTAAATCGCTTCTTTGCACACTAATCTGCTTCTATGATATTTAAATTTGTAGAGAGTCTACCAATCAAAAGTGGGGTGAATTGTGGAGTAAGGTTGGGCTTGATGCCAATAAAATCGAGGAGCAGGAGCAGTAAAAAAAAATGAGAATCGCAGAGTTAAGTATTCCAAGATACGTCGAGTTGATAAATTGAGGAAGGATAGAGAAAAATGAAAGGATCAACTTATAAGAAAAACAAAGAGGATGAACTCATCAAACACAGAGATCAATCATTAAGAACGCATAGGAATAATTCATTAAAAATGAATAGGATCATCTCATTAAACATAGAGATCATCCATTAAAAACACGGAGGAATAGTTCATGAAAAACACAGTCTTAAATTACCAGGAGAGGTAATGAAAACATAGAGTTACTTCACCAAGATTGCATCAAAACGCAAAGGTCAAGCATAGAGGATAATAAGCGGTTCACCGTCGAAAAGGAAAAACAATCATGGAGGTAATCAAACACAACAGGGTGCAAGAGAAACCATCAGCCGAAAACAATCAACAGGGGTAGAAAGTTGGGAAACAACATTTTCTCATCATCCACACATAGAAAAGGAGGGCATTAGAATCTATAGGTCACTATGCACCAAAGTGACGACCATCAATTCGGCTCATGGCTGACTTGTTAGGTGTGGAATGATGAACTAGGGATGAGGACAAGGACCAGGCATAAAATCTTCATAAAAATCAATAGGACAGTCACAACATTCATGGATTGAATGCCAAGAGAGTCAAGACAAGAGCCGAGGTTAAGGCTATGGGGAAATTTAAGTTCTCAATGAAAATTCTAAGTCAAACACCTTATTTCCATAGTTAAAAGTACAGAGATGAAAGCGTAAAGTCAATAATAGTATACCATACTGAATAAGAGCATGCGTACCGTAGCCCAAGCCATCCACTCTAATTCGTTGTACCATGCTCCATGCATCTCCCGCTTGTCGATCGATGAGACTTCACCGGTACCTCCCAGCCAATGCTAGGGGTACTCTTCTTCCCCCTTATCCCCACAAGCCACAAAGGGGCCTCGTAAACTGAACCAGATAACAACTAGCTCCCATCTCACCTCGCAAGACTGAGCTACCACTCCTCATTGAGTTGGGTATCCCAACTTGCACAAGATAAGTCAGTCAAGTCTAAAATTCTGCAGTGTAACATTACACATAACAGAAGAGATCCATCCTTCTCCTCCTCCCTCCTTTATATATAATTTCTAATTCACTTCTTTCCCAAATTCCCATTTAATTTATTGTTCAATAATTTAATTCATAAAAAATCCTCCCCGTACATGTGTCACCCATCCCCTTCGTTGCACCATAAATTAATCCTATTCCTCTTGGAAACTATTCCAAATCATCCACTAAACATCAATCCTCGATGGGATATAATCTTCTTAGGCATGCCATGAAACCTCACATCTCACTGATGAAAACTCTACTTATGTCAGGTTCCTGATACGTTGTACGCACAGGAGTAAAATGAGCATTCTTTTTTAGAGTGTTGACCACCAAAAAAATTGAGTCATGTCTCCTTGTCGTCAGTCGAAATCCAACAATGAAATCCATCGAAATGACCTCCCATTTTGATTCCAGAATAGTGTGTGGTTGTAGTAGTCTTGTTGGATGTCTATGTTCAGCCTTCACCTACTGACATTCTAGACATCTAGCCACATAGCTCACTAAGTTGTCCTTCAATCCGTTCAAGGTTTAAGGTCAACCCTTATCTTCGTGACTCCCGGGTGAGCCATGTACACTACTCTATGAGCCTCATTTAGGATCGAACTCCTCAACTCGTCGTTTGGTGGTACGTAAAGCCAATTTTTAAACATCAATAATCCATCTTCGTCAAACATAAATGATTCAAATCTTGGTACCATCATTGTGTTTTGTCCGATAAAATCCTTGACCTCTTTGTACCAGTCATCGTCGCGTGGTAAAGTTAGAATTTCTTCACGTAGATTTGTCTAAACCGGCAACACCGAAAAGATGCGTGGTCTTCGACTCAACGCATCTGCCACTCGGTTCGTTGTTCCTTTTATGTAAGTAACATTGAAGTCATACTCACTAAGCAATTCTAACCAATGTCGTTGTCGCGTAATCAGATCACTTTGCGTAAAGATGTGTTGTAGTCCACAGTGGTCCATTGTTAGTTAAAAAAAAATTCCAACATGGTAGTGTCTCCAAACCTTCAAGGCATAAACCATTTCTAACCACTCCAAATCATGCGTTGCATGGTTCTCCTCATGCCTTCTCGACTTCCTCGAGATGTAAGAGATCACTCGACCGTCTTGCATCAAGACTCCGCCTAATCCATCCTTGGATGTGTTAGTGCATACCAGGAGGTCTATGTCCATGTCAGGCACCTTTACTATCAGTGTCATTTTCAATAGCTTTTTGAGCCTCCGAAATTCTTCCGCGCATATCTTGGTCCAACAAACTTCTTTTTCTTCTTCTGCAATTCTGTGATTGAATTTTCTATCTTCGAAAATCCCTCGACGAACCGCCGATAGTATCCTTATAAACCCATGAAGCTACTCACTTTCAGGACAATCGTCGACGTAGACCATTCCCTAAGAGCCTCAACCTTTGTTGGATCCATAACGATACCTTCGCCTAAGATGACATGCCCTAAGGAGTGAATCTTCGATTGGTAAAATGAGCATTTGGACAATTTTCCATACAATTTGTGCTCTAGAAGACACTGTAGTACCAAGTGCAAGTGCTCGTCATGCTCCTCCATTATCCAAGAGTAAATCAAAATATCGTCAATGAACACCCCATTCATTAAACTCATAAATACCCCTGGGGTGTTTGTCAGTCCAAATGGTAAAACAGTAAACTCGTAAATTTCAAATCTCGTATTAAAGGCGGTCTTAGGGACATCATCCTCCCTGATCCATAACTGGTGATACCCTAATGATGAATCGATATTTGAAAACACTGTATCACCCTTAATCTGATCAAACATATCATCAATCCTTGGCAATGGATACTGATTCTTGATCGTTTCCTTTTTTAATTGACGATAGTCAATGAAGAGTCTCCACGACCCATCCTTCTTTCATATGAAAATAATAGGTGCACCCCATAGTGACACACTTGAACTTATAAGTCCCCGATCCAGCAACTCCTTCAATTTCATTCTCAACTCCTATAACTCTGGGGTCGAAATACGATAAGGCATTATTGTTATTAGTTCAGTCCCCGGTTTTAGGTCTAAGGTAAACTCCAATTTCCTCTCCGACGACATCCTAGTTAACTCCTCCGAAAATACGTTTTCAAACTCTCTCACCACCGGAAGGTGTTCTAGACCTTCCGCTACTCCCTTCACATTTAACGCAAAGATCATATAAAGCTTACATCCCTTGTGCATTCTCTTCTGTAGCTGCAAGAAAGAGATGAACCTTAGGGAAAATCCCTGGTTCCATCCTACAATCACGCGTCTATGTCCCTCATCATCGACCAAGCTCCACCATTTCGTCTTACATTTGAGTATTGCCTCTTGCGATTCCAACCGGTCCATAACGATCATGATGCCATAAGATCCTAATATCATGATGTATAGGTTGGCCTTGGTGACAAAGTTCCCCAGGTTAAGGGTATAACCCTCAACCTTTCCTCAAACCTTTTGTTTGGCTCCCAAATCCATCTCTACAAAGATAAACTAACCATGTTTGACTTCCTTTACCTTAATCCTTTTTAGCGTTGCACCAGAGATAAAACTCTTGGTAGCATCGGGATCTATAATATACTAAGGGTCTAATCAGCGAAAGTACCTGACATCTCAAGCACAGTCGACTGGTTCTATGTCTTGCGGTTATTCACCATTGCATGAATCCTATGGGCCTCGCCCAAAACTCCCATGGTAGTGGGTCCAGTTTATCCAAATGCTATGGCCCCTTCCTTTGGGCAGTAATGCTGGTGATGTGGCTCCCCACAATCCAATAAGGCAAAACTCAAACTTATTGACCTTAAGTTTCTGGGTAATTTGTTGTGGAGCATACCGAAGCAGCTCCAAAATAGGCCTCGTACTTGAGAACTGTGCGACTTCCTTGTTGCAAGCTGTCGAACTTGTTGAGCTGACACTCCAAAAATTCCTCAGAAAGATACCTCTCCTGGAACCGTTCCTCTAATAGTTCCCATGACATGTCGTCAACAACCATGTTCAAAGTGGCGGGAGTGTCTACCGCCATCAAAGTGCTCTCCCCTTCAGTTGAAAGGCCACCATGCGGACATTCATGTTGAAGGTCGTAATCGCGAAGCATGAAGCAAAATGCCTTGCTCTAAAATTATGAGTGGACGACACAACCTTTCGCTACACTTGTGGACTCAAGGACTCAACTCTCTCGAGTTCTCGGTGGATGCTAACGGTACTAGCTAGGGAACTTTGTGGACCCTCAGGGGTATAGGTGCCCTGGCCCCATCTCATTATTGATGATGAAGGAAGGCTAGGGAGCCTGATTTTGTATATGTAAATACTCACATCATTAATATAATTACATCACTACATGTAGACCAACCACGAAGAAATATTTATGGGGAACTAAGCTCCACTAGGTAGGGAAAGGGATGGGACTGAGAGGTTGGGAAAAGGAGATAATCTAGAGTGATTCTTGCCAAGGGAATATTATAATATATTTTCCTAAAAATACTAAGGTTTGGGTAAATAAACCTTATTATCCTAAGTTCCTTCGGGGAGAGGAACGAACTCCAAGTGGAGTGGAATGATCTCCCAAAACAACCATGTGTCAACCTGGGTGCATGCAGTTTTATGGGGAAAATTCATCATTATGGGGATTTTCTCGCCATTCTTTCCATGCTCCTCACTCACACATGAACTCAGACTAAGAATTCACATAGCCAACCATTTCCTCCATCACTAACCTCTGCAACCCTGAAACCTACAATCTTGTGAAGCTAACTCATTTTCTTGTGAAGCACAACACGAATGTGTAGTGCCTAAGCCAGATCGCACCTTAGCCATTTTTTTGTTGTTACCCACACTTTTCTCTAGACTGGTGTGGCTTGTTGTGATTACCAGAACCCATACCCGATTTTTCTATTGTGGTTACTCATTTGACTTAGGAGATGGAAAGAAGAAGTAGGTTGTTAGGCATGTGGTTTTGACGAAGCAGGTTGTTAGGCATGTGGTTTTGAAGAAGCGGGTTGTCATTCATGCGGATTCAAGAAGTAGGTTGGAAGGCATATGAGAAACTCTATCTAGGTGAGAGATATTTATGGAGAAGTTATTTCTCTTGGAGGGATTCTAGAAGCAGCTATAGAGCTCTGAGAATTTCTGATCCAACTTGTTGTTGAAGCCCTGGAAGGGAAGTGGAGAATTCGATGGACTATGGAACAATGAAGGTGTATACTCCCAAGGTGGGACAAGCATGTGGGGAATGAGAATTTTTGAGAGGTGGGTGTAAGTAGGATCCTTGGAGGGAATCCTTCCTATTGCATTGTGAAGATTTCTGTAGTCCCAGCCTAGCCTAGGATTCCCTTTACCCTGGGTGGAGTTTAGTCCTAGCTCGGGGGTGAGTCGTTGTTGATATCTTGGAGAAGCATGGTCTACGTTTGGGAGGTTTGTGGAAGGTCTTCACGCAATTGGTTTCTATCATAAAAATATAAGTACCATCTCTATGTTAATTTTTATGCTATGTATTATGTACATGCAATGAAATTTGTAATATTTCCTGTATAAGTTGTTGTTGTAGATTGTTGTGATTTTTTCATTTAATTTGTGTATTAGTAGAATGCATATTAGTTGTTTAAGTTTATATGTATGATTTTATTTAAAGAGCTATGTCTTCCATCTCCCAACAGGTCTATGCCTGGGTATGGAAAGTTTGGTTATCAGAATAGAGTGAGAAGTTTTGTTTTGTATTTATTTCATGTGACATTGTCTAGAAAAAGGGTGGGGGTGTTACAAATTGGTATAAGAGCTTGAACAAATAAGTTTCTTTTGAAGCAACATGCCCCAATAAGGAAACCTGGGTATGTTACAAATTGGTATCAAAGCCCAATTTTTGACAATGAGTCTAAATTGGGTCGTATAAGTGGTTATGGAAGAAAAATATCARAGGCAATTATTRTTGAGAGGGACAAAATTAAAATTTCAGAGAGTTYCTAAGTGCYAAGAGAACACCTTGGTCATTCTGAGAAGCTCATGAGRATTARTGGTTBGTGAAARTTAGCATARAAGGAAGATCAYGGTAAYYGTGGGTTTAGAACCAAAAAGTTAAATTTGGTTTGTTCGATTTCYCCAAGTGGTTCGACAATTCAGAGTTCRGGKAAATCCATTGGAGATTGCATGGAGAAGAAATTGATRAAGTCTTGAAGCTATGGGAAGAAATTTCTCGACAGTAGACAGTTTTGAAAACATGTTGATGAGAAGAAACAGTCGAAGTCCCGAAGGTACGAGAAGCAATTTTTCGACAGTTGGAAATTTCGGAGTTTTGAAAATGTGTAGATGAGAAGAGATCATTCGAAGTTCCAAAATCATCGAAAAAGGGGTGATGTGGACTAGTTTGGTAGTTTGAAAGTTTTGAAAATGTCTCGATGAGAAGAAATCACTGAAGTCTTGAAGCGTTGGATATGACGTGGCATGATGATGTCACCTAGGGTGATGTGGACCTACCCTAAGTCTGCCATGTGTCACTTGTTTTTGTATCTTTGAAAGTACCTTAGTATTGATTGGGACCTAATATGTGTCACTCTATGGTGGGGCCATGTGTCAGCACCTTGATTGATGAAATTTGTACTACGTGGACCCCGGGAGGCCAAGAAGTTCAGGCATTCAGCGTTTGGGGGGAAAATGTTGGAAGAACTTATAAAATCCTTTGAAGCCTGAAGCTTCAGAGTGTTGAAGTACCAGAGTTCCCGAATGACATAGCTTTATGACATCACCAAAAGTGATATGAAACTATTTGATAGTTCAATGTTCAGAAGTTTTGAAGGATGTTACAGAGAAAACTCTTGAAGCATGAAGCTCCAAAGTAGTGGAACCTGAAGCTCCGAAGTCAAGAAGTCACGAAGGTGACGCAACCTACTGCTGTCACCTAGGGTGACATGGATATACATGATACATGCCATGTGTCATCATTTTTCAAGCACTTCAAATGTTGATCAGGCCAATTGGAACATGACATGTGTCACCAGTCAGATATGGCTACGTGTCCACTCCCTATTTTTTTCCACATACATCCTTTAGTGTGTGGTTACTGACTAGACTCTAGTGGGTCACCAGTTCGATATTCATGAGAAAATTTAACTTCTAATGGGAAATTTATCGAAGCCTGGAGTCCCAGAGCTCCTATCGACCATAGATCTCGGCTAGGAGAATGGACCGTTGATTCTTGAATGCTGGGGGGTTTTCGATTTGGTGATCCAAAAGTATTTAGTTGCGAAGTGTTAAGGTATAAAAGGATAAAGACAGATTCAATCCTAGCCATCCATCAACAGGTGAATTTCAGCCATAGATATCAACCCTTCATGGTTTCAACATTCATAAATTTGGAAGGAAGCGTAGTATGGAGCCTTAGAACGCCCCAAGCCCAGAGTAATGGATCTCATGTTGATCATTGATCTATATAGGGAGTGAGGACCATTGATCATATGTCCTTCAAGTATTCATAAATTTGGCGTTTAGGATATTATAAGTGTGCAGGTGAAAGATCTTCCAAAGCCCTAAGCTCCAACGTTTTAGAGCTTCGGATCTATGAAGAGACAGTTGTTCAGAAGTTCGCCACTTCTGCCTTTAGAGAAAATGGAGTGAGGTGAAAGAAAAACCTATAAATCCTGAATTTGTGGAGCCCTAGAGGCTCGAAGCATGGGATAAGTTCCTTACATCTAGCACTTGGTCACATCCTATGGTCACATGCATTCAGGGGCAAAAGAAAAAGGGTTGGTGCTCAAAAATTATTTTTTAAAATGAAGAAGGTCTTAGAGAAGGATCCCGCAGAATTTTTGATTTGTACAGACCTACACCTAATGAAGTAAATAAGGCCTGTAAACTTAGAAAATGGATCCATCACAGATGCAAGAGCTGATTCGACTCTAAGTTTGAAGAATCCATGTATAGGGATTGCATCAATGAAACCAAAAATTGTTCAAGTATCTATAACTTCCTCCTCAAAAATCAGAAGTGAGCATGGAAGTAAGCATTTGAAAGGTATTGAATAGTAGAATATAAATGTTCACCCATAAATTGGATTTGAACAGTCAATTTCTCAGGAAATTCGTAGAAAATAATTTTTATATATTAATGAATCAGAATGGTTCATGTTTTCATGAGATTATTAAGAATAGTTAGCATGACAAAGTTCTTTTGGCTGCACATTTTTTTCATAATTAACAACTATCAAAATGGAACAAATTTATCACAAAGTACAAAGGGATGGATAATACACAGATAGTATACAACCATGAAGATGAAATCAGAGGGATGAATGTCCAGTTGGGTATGGAAGGAACCGACTCCAATGGACATGGAGGAGGAAAGGAGGAAGAAATAAATATGGCTAAGACCATAAGAAAATTGCAAACATGTTTCCAGATCCACAAGGAGGACAATGAAAGTCTTATGAAAGCCAAAGAACAAC
>JASDQU010369901.1:0-11425 GCA_032191745.1 Picea mariana
TAATGTACATGTGGAAAAAATTTCATATGTTGGTTCACTATAGTTTCGAAGATATTCCTTGTGGAAGTTAGGATTCTTGAATGCTCCTGAAATCGGTTTCAAACAAGCCAGCTTGGTACTTTCTCTATAACTTATTTTCTGTGATGTTTTAGACCTTGAAATTGTGCAGAGACGGAGGAGAGATATTGGTGTACATGTAGTAAAAAGTTTAGATGTTGGTTCACTACACTTTCATAGATATGCCTTGTGGAAGTTAAGGTTCCTAAATACTCTTGAAATTAGTTTCAAATAGGTCGGTTTGGAATTTTCACTATAACTTCTTTTTTGGGACTCTTCAGACCATAAAATTTTTATAGAACAAAGGAGACATACAAACATACCTTAGGTAAAAAATTGTATTTTGGTTCATTGTACTTTTTGAGATATGATCTGTGGAAGTTGGGGTTTTTGAATGGTCCTAAGATTAGTTTCAAATAGGTTAGTTTGGTATTTTCACTGTAACTTCTTTTATGGGACTCTTCAGACTGAAATTTTTACAGAATAGAGGAGACATACATAAGTGCCTTGGGTAAAAAATTCAAATGTTGTTTTTTTGTACTTTTTGAGATATGATCTGTGGAAGTTAGGGTGTTTGAATCGTCCTAAGATCAATTTCAAATAGGTCAATATGGAATTTTCACTATAACTTGTTTTCTGGGACTCTTCAAACTGAAACTTTTATAGAACATACGAGACATACATAAGTACCTTAGGTAAAAATTTCAGAATCAGATTTGAAAAATTGGATACGTGGCATGTTGTACAAGTTTGTTCTTAGGAAGAGGCCCAAAAAAACAAGCTTTGGGAAAGTTACCATTTGGAAATTCAAATTTTGGCCAAACCTAGTAAAGGAAGAAGTAGTGAGCAGACCTAGTGAAGGAAAAAGTAGTGAGCAGAACTGGTGAAGGAAGAAACAACGAGTAGACATGGTTAGGGAAGAAGTAGCAAGAAGAATCGATAAATTTTAGTGCAACTCACAAAGAGATTGGTGTCTCTTGCTAATTTGGTGCGTATCTGTGAGAATTGGTGTCTCCAATAGATTGGTGTCTACAAATATCTCTAAGAGTAGGTTGGTTCCTCTCGAACAAAGAGATTGATGTCTCTTTCTAAGTTGGTGCTTAGCATTGGGGATTTGTGTCTCTAGTGGATTGGTGTCAACGAAGATCTGTAAGAGTAGGTTGGCACCTATCAGGATTTGTACCAGTGGGGATTGATGTCTCCAATAGGTTGGTTGATCTGGATTATTTTTGGCACAAATGAGAGAAGAGATATAATAAATCAATGTACAGAGATATCTTGGATATCAAATAATATAACATAAATGCACCATAGATGCAACCATAAACACATAGATACAATAATACACAATTTTCTATTAATGAGCGAAAATGTACAAAGACTATAAAAATACAGAGTGAAAGACTCGCTAGAATGGTGGAAGCTTATCTCTAAGAAGAGATGTGACGGCTACTCGCATCCGTGAGAAGATGATTCTACAATGAGGCTCCAAAGGCCTTTTTATTATAAATAAAATCCAAAACCCTAACCCCGGAAGATGAAAAACCAATAGTTTTGTGGACCCTGTTTTAGGTAGTTTGGTGTATCAACTTCTCGGGGCCGTAACTTTGGCATATGATCTCCGTTTGGGGCACATGATAGCTTGTTGGAATGGTATCACCAAGGAGATTCATTTTGGGGGCTCAATCAAAGCCTTTGGCTGTTATTGAGAACCTCAATCCTGAAAAACCTTCATTTAGGCACTCAAAATGGCCCTGGAAGTTAAAAACTGCTAAAAATAATAAATCACCAAAATTGACAGAAAACTATTTTGAGCCAGTTGGAAAAGGTGGGTGGCCACCGATATCCACCTAGATCATTGGTGCCTACAAAATATTACAAATATATTTTTTGTGGTTTTCTCCCGAAAGGGTTTCCACGTAAATCTTGTGTTTCATGTTCTGCAGTTAATAGATCTCATATGTTATTGTTTTATTATGGTTGATGAATGTTTGAAAAAGTAAAAATTGTCTTATATTGAGTGTGTGCTCAACGTAATGAACAACCATATCTTTCCATCAATAGGGATAATTTAGCATAGCATAAAGGGATTTTTCATGGAAACATTGATGCAGAATTTTTCAATCCATTGATGTCTTCATCTCCTATGCAAATTATACATAAAAATCCATCTAGAAGATATGTTTACGAGGCTACAATTTGTTTGGGATAACAATGTTTTCAATTAGTGTTGATTGCAGATATTTTCAATCTCCTAGAAGTGGGAAACAAGCCCTACATTTCGAGCAATTGCATTTCTCCAAATATAATATTTTGTCTCATTCTTCATGTACATGTTTGATTGAGGGCAGTGAATAGGGGCAACAATATTCTTGCATATTTTTGTTAGAGGCACCTTCGAAACCCCTCTTGCTTGAAGGTGCGGCAAGAGAATTTTGTGGGTTTCTCAATGCTTATAGTGATTACATTATCCCTATCCAACAATGGATAGAGCAATCTTACAATGATACATGGCACTCTTGGTGTGATTTTGGTATTTTTTTACATTTTCATGAGATCACTTCATATTTCAGCTTTGTAATGACCGAGCTTACGGCACATGTTCAATTAATTTTTAATGTATCCTTATTTTGACACATAGCCTAACACAAGGGAAGATATTGTGTTCATGATGAGATACTATAGTAGTTTCATCGACTATTTGATATTACCTAGTGTGTGCATGTTCCTATATTAGAGTAGGGTAAGAAGAATAAGCTCAATCTTGCAAGCATTAGGTTTAATTTCTTGTTCCCTTTGGAATTTTAGCTCGTGTCTTTTTTTAGAGCTATTTTTTATGCAAAAAAATTTATGGACATATGGCCACTGGTTTTATCATTATGCTATATGTGGGGTTACAAGATGAGACTGTGGACCTATCCCCCCATGTGATCTCACATTTTATTAGCAAGTGTATGTAGATTTTTGAAATCTCAAACACTTTTCAAGAGAGTGCTAGTCTCCATATGGAGCCAATTGTTAACATGTATGATGCATGAGGATCAATGTCATGTTTGAATACCCTATTCATCAAGCTACATTATGGAGTAATTTTGGCTCGATCACTATTGGTTCCAACTTTTGATGTCTACTTTATCATTGAGCATTGTCTTTTGAGGAATCATCACACATTTGGAGGCATGATGCTACAGAACTTGTTCTCACCTTTTTGGTGGTTTCATTCCCACAATTTCATGCATAGTTATTCACTAGAGGTGACATCTCAAATATCCCCAAGCACAAGCACATATGTGGAGGCTTTCCATGGCACTAGGGTTTGGATTTGGATAAGCACCTTGTATTTTGGCACACATTGATTTCATATTACCATATCATATGGAGTGAGGGGCTTGTTTGTTAGGTTGTTTAAGGAGAGGAACTTCCTTTGACCCCTTCCTTGCTTATCTTGAGGAGTGTTTGGTCTATTGATTGTGGATTTGATACTTGGTTGCATTCACATATGCCCTAGAACACTTTTGGAGAGGAATTCTCATAAGCTGAGGGGTTCCAAGAGTTATTTAGCACGTGGTTTGAGAATTTCCATGCTTACCTAGTGGAACACTTCACTCCTGTGGCACATATTTGTAGGGCGATCTACCTTTGTCCCTTGCTTTGAGTTGGTTTGATGGTTTTGAACGTGGATCCATGATTTTAGCACATGATTTTGGTTTTTTATGATTATTTTTTGGAGTGCTCCACCTTGCATGCACATTTAACTATAGTGATTCACCTTCATTTCCTTGATTGGAGGCGATATCACTATGCACAGGATCCATGTTCTTTGCACATTGTTTGAGGTCATCCAATCCTTGAGGAGGTTGTTATAGTGATCAATGGGCCATTATTGCACATCTATCTATGAGATCCATCTTTTGGGGAAGTTTGTTGCTTCATTAGAGAGAGTGTCCTAGCTTTCTTTACTCTTTTGGACTTCTTATTGACATTTCATGATGGTTGACCCCTTTATTTAGTGGAGCACTCCATTAAACCTTGCACGTGGGAACATTTTGAGGCACCTACTTGATGAACAATCTATAGGAATTTATGGAACACGTCTCAAGAAGATATTCTACACGATCAAACAAGCTCAACCATAAGAGGTTTTTTGCATAAGGAGACAAAAAGTGGCACCTCCACTTATTTGGTCTCTTTATTTTATTTGTATTTTGACTTTCCATTTGGACGTTGTCAGGAAATACATTATTTTTATTCACTCTAAGAGAAATCAATAGAACTTGTTCATCATTGTTTTATTGTTGAGGTTTTGAGTTATTTCTCTATATAAAGAGAAGATCATTCATTTGTTGTAGTTGTTAAAGGATTGAGAAAAGAACTCATTGGTTAAGCACTAAAGATCTTTTGAAAATAAATGAATGTTTAAGGGTATTTGTTCATGTGTGGTTTTTTATCTTGCACCATATTGTTGCTTATATTTGTTGGAAATTTCAAATTTTGCTACAAAGGGATTTGATTCAAGATGTCAAAATTTGTCCTCTGAAGAAGGGCATTGGTTGAGGTGTTTCTTTTGCATTTTCCTTGCTAAATTTTGTTGTTAAATGACATAAATTTTTGTTTTGATTTTGTTGTTAAATGACATAACAGCCTTTCCCCACACTTGTAGGTTCGGATGATGGTTTCCTACCTCAGGGGGGAATCCATAAACTATATCCTAAGCCTATTGTTTAAGTATAGGTGAACAAATATGGTTGGGATTTAGTTTATGGAAGAGAAAATGATAAAAAAAATATTTCTCCAAGTGATGATTATTGCTCAAGTGTTTATCATGCTTTAAAGTTTATTCAGTGATCATGTTCGTGAAACCATAGATTATCCCAGGCAAGACCCAAAAAAAGAAAAAAGGCTTCCAGTCAAAAGTTGTGCCTTATTCTACAACCATCAAATATACTTGTAGGATTAGACACCCAAGACACAGGAGGGTAATCTTCTTGAATGCTGTTTTCGGTGCACTGTAACAGTTCGATGGTCGAATGGATGGTTTCAAGATGCCTAGAAAACTTACAATATTCCTGAGGGTACGTGGAAGTGAAACTCCAGATTCAGGTGTTGTCTAATGCAATACTACTCGAGTGGGTACCAACATGGGTTACTGGGAGTTCCAACAAGGCGAGACAAAGCTCAAGCCTCCTGATCTCATGAGTATCCTTGTGTGTATTGATCCCAAACCACAATTTTAAATGCTCAACGACAACTCCCTATCGTTATTTATAATTTTCGGGTGCACATCTCTAGCCTAGGATACTAAGAGTCTTGCACATAATCCTGAGAACATCATCATTGCTCACATTTTAACATGAAATGCTCAAATAAACAATAAAATTTAGATCAATGTATTTCCCATGTTTATACATCAACATAATTTTCACAAACCCACACCATTATTTTACACAACATGAATTGTAAAGTTCTTCCAAGTAAATTTTGGTTCATCACGCACATTTAACTCCTGCTTTATTAACAAAGTACAAAGTAAATATTAATGTGGAAATCATTGAACTATATACCAAATTTGACTTTCAAAGAGTGAGCATGCAATTATAAGCACATATCATTTGTTATTGAAATTTTGACATTAAAGCAAGAGAGATATTGATCTATTCATTCCACATTTCGTGGTTTCCAATTACAAGGGCGTTTAAACATGTAAATCAATTATTCACCAAGGAAAAAAGTCTTGAATTTCTTTAAGATCCGATGTTCTATATCATTAAAGTGAATTATTGAAATGAATTATTTAAATCTGTAATATTTCACTTATAAAGTCAAACCATTAAAATTGATTTAAGATTTTACCAAGCTATTGTATGACGAAATGATGGTAAATTAAACCATTATCATTTTAAATCTGACCCACGAGTCACATAATGAGCGCAGAGAGAATAAGTTAATGCAGAGAAATATCGTTGCGTGCAGTTCGTGATTCTTTCGGCGACGACGTCAGGTCGAGGGAAAATACAGGTCGCGATTTTGGGCGAGGGCGTCAATTCAGGGGTTTATTGAACAGTCGTTGGGTGTCAATGAAAAACACGACTTCTATCATGTGGAGAAATTAAACCGACATTCGAAATCGTGTTTTATTTAGCGAGGGTTCGATTTTCAGGCCTCTTCATCTATAAAAGGGAAGCCTCTCATTTGACATTTCGTTTTGATCTTTGAGTAGTCATATTTGACATTTCCTTTTGATCTTTGAGTAGTCATATATGATAAGATGAAATTATATTTTTTTTATCATGGATGGAAATGAGTGATACTTACAAAGATGGAAAATGCTTAGCATGGTTGGGATGTGGAGTGTGCTATCTAGTCTAAATATGTAGTAGTATGAGTCCTCTTAGAAGAGTGGCGTACTTCTAATTAAAAACATGTTTTCCATAATAACACAATACAAGTGAGAAAACTGTGTATGATATGACATCCTAGTCAATCATTGTAAGGAAACCACAACTTCATGACAAGCCATGGAGTTATATCATCATATCTAAACAAATATTACACATTGAGTATCTATGGAATGACTTGGACTATCAAGGTGTATCTAAGCATATGAAATAAGCACATCATGGTTCATCAATCCAATATCAGGTCGATTGGAGAATAGAAAAAACTAAGTCTATAATTGGTCAGAGATAAATGTAAGGCTGTACCAACTAAAGCTCGACCCAGGCTGTTGTTTTCCAAATATTCGTAGACCAAGAGGCGTTCTTCTTCCTCAACACAACAACCATATATTGTAGCCACCTCATTAAGAAATTCATGCTTTCCTTGACTAGACCTGGATGACAGCTTCTTTACTGCCACGAGCCTTCCATCTGACAGCACGCCCTACAATAGAGAATGATAGCATATAAAGTAAGCCTTTCAAATTTTGATATTTTATTTATGCATGCTATCCAGTGTATTAAAACTCAGTTGACTCGGACTCGGAATCAGCCGAGTTGACCGAGCCAACCCCAAACCGGTCCAACTCGGCCCTGTTGTGGACTCGGGTGACTGGTTTGGCGCTGAACCGGCCGAGTCAAGGTTTGACTCGGTTGGTTCAGCACCAAATTGGTCAACTCGGCCGAGTCAAGGCTTGAATCTGCCGAGTCGAGACCTTTTCAAATGCTTGTCATTATTGAGGGTGTTTGGAAATCATTTTGAGGGATGCTGCAAGTATTTGTTGTTCCAGACTGACTCTGCTATCAAGCCGTCCCCAAAAAACCCTCCAAACGACTGGTCTCCTCCTTGGATCGTTGAATACTCTTTGTTGGTTATATCCCGGGTAACCCACTGTCAATTCCACAGAGTGTTTGTAGAGCGCAGGTGTGCCCTAGTCGATCTTGTTCAGACTTCGTTCACTTCATTTCTTGACAGGTTTCATAGCCACAAGTGGCCCAATCTCAGGACCTATCCAGTGACCTGCCAAATCCTCTCAGCGTTACCTACATTTTGTCATCAAGTGAGCCGAAATCTGAGACTGTATTTGCAGTTGGGGTTTGAGGGTTTATACGATATCTTTGGCACCATTAGGGATTGATCTTATTCCCTATACCAAGTGTGTAACCAACCTGCAAGATCAGTACCTTAATCTTCCTATCTTTTCTGTATCTAAGGGCCGATTTCTGTTATTTTCAATTGTCTAGACTCTAGAGTAGTTATACATGCAGACTGCAGAGTTTGGTTTGAATATTGAATGAATATCACAAGTAAACAACAAATAAATGGAAAATTTGGATGTTGACTTGACTTATAGATCTGATTAGTGTTTCCATCTTGGTGTATGCTATGTAATCATACTAAGATACAAACCCAGTGAAAATAAAAAAATGGATAGGGAAAGTTGAAACCTGGTTAACATGGATGATTAGGTTAACATGGATGATTAGGCTCAGCCTATAGGTAATGACGTGGGCCTTACATGGTATATACAATGCACATGAGTAGACTTTGCCTTACATGGTATATACAATGCACATGAGTAGACTTTGTATATTTTGTCTCTGATGGTTTGGAATTCTTTAAAATATATTATTTTTATTAAATTTAAATATTTTTTTTATTTTTTTTTAGTAAAATCAAGTCATTGAAATCAAATCAGTCTGAGTCAATCCTGAACCTGAGTCCAAATTGAAGTTGACTCTCGACCAATTCTGAGACCGAGTCTGAATTTTAAAACATTGTTACTATCAAGAATGAAGCTGATATACAATTTTCTAGGCTATATAAACTGAAATTATAACTTAAGATCCAATTTAATGTACCTTGTAAACTGTACCAAACCCACCCTCTCCTATATTATTGTCATTATCAAAATCTTTTGTAGCAATTTGCATTTCTGTTAAACTGTAAGTATATGGTCTTCCAGAAATACTCCTTAAATCTGCTAAAAACAAATTAAATACAATGGTAAGATCCATGTCATGACAATGCATTCATCAAACTCATTAAGTGATATTCATTTCCAAGGAAGATTTTCTGAAAGAGCTAATGTAATAGATCAAAAAATTCAGAGAGATTAGTCCCATGTTTGGAAACAAAGACGATCACCTTCATTGTCACCAGATGTCAATGATTTGTCCTTCCTTCTTTTTCTTCTTTTTAAAATCATATAGGATGAGCAGAGCACAACGCCTAAACCAATTAGTACTCCAAGAACAATACCAATAATTTTCGTTCTACTGCTGTTGTTGGAACTTCCGTTTACAATAGTTGGTTTAAATTCTGCAATTATAAAAAGGAACAACTTCACAAGTCACGAAATGCAATTCCAAGTTGGCCATTATCAGGAGAAAACAGTTTCTCTAATCTCTATAGCAAATAAATTAGAGAATGCAATAATCTCTATAGCAAATAAATTAGAGAATGCAATAATCTCTATAGCAAATGTATGAAGGTACAAATGTGTATAAATAAGTAATTATATAATATTCTGCCTACCAGGAGTGACCCTAATTGCTGAGACTAAAGGTCCATGTGTCTGTAGTGATGGTACGCAACAGGTTCCCTTTCCAACCCAAAAAAAGTGTACCTCGAGAAAGTTTTCAGTAACATTTACAGTATAATTTTTGACAACTAGCACATTCGAATCTCCAGCCACTTCCTTGATATTAAAGTCTTTTAACACTTGATTTCCCTACATTAAATGCACAAGTGTGAAAGAAGTTGGGGCATGAAAAGGAGAAGGAAACTTTGAAGAAAGTGAAGTAGATATTCTAATGTCTGTCAGGGTTCTTCTAAATTCTGTCCACAGCTCTTCCGAACAATAAAGCATAGCTAAATTGAAAATGCTTTGTCAAAGAAAGACAGAAGAATACAAACATGAGAGACACGGACAGAAATTATTTTTATCAATGTTAATGAAAAATGTATACGGAAACATGGTATAAAAATGGGAAGCATAAGTCCAGTTGGACTTGGACATAAATAAGTAAAACTAGAAAACAAAGTACAACATGAACTTCAATATAATTTCCAGCATAGCAGCAATTTTGTCCTCTCCATTGAAATCTGAATCTTGGACATGTATTATTTGCTAAATTGGCGACATGCACTATGTACTTCAATTCCAAGTGATGTCATCCTCCAAGCTCTAGCCAAGGCACATCTCCTCTTTCCCTGCTCAAAGAATTGTGTACATGCTTATCCTAATATGTATGCATGAGGTGCTCAATTCCAATTTCCTCTAGCCAGATACAAATATCACACACCAAAGTCCTAGACCAAATGATCTGCTAATAACATATTAAAGTGATTTTACCATCCAATGTGCCATAAATGGCCCGGACCAAAAGATCTGCTAATATTAAAGTTTCCGACACCTGTGATGTGAATTTACAATCCTTGCAAATGCTTCATAATATTAAGTTCCTAGAAAATAAGATATTATATAGAACAAGTTTCTTTTGTGCCCCTCAAGTTGGTTCCTATAGTGATGTCATTACTGTGTAATGCGGTATACCTGTAGATAGGCATCAAAGATGCGCAATCCAAGACTTCGCCATGACTGTATAGATGGAACTTGGATTTCGTCAAAATGGAGCTCCACCCTGTATAGTCCATTCTCAAGACCAACTCCATAGTATCTTAGAGATGTGGGAGAAAGACGTGTTGTTGTATATATGGATGGATTTTGAGTTGTTCCTAGTACAGATCCTTGTTCTATCATATATGGGTTACCATTTTCGTTAGTTGAATCTGATGAATTCAAAAATATTCCTATTGTATGACTCCCCAATTCTCTTCAGAATTCATATAGAATGATGGCTAAAGTGTTTCGTTGTCCCCCCGAAAAACAACTTTTGTTGAGGAATCAATCAGCTGTGGACCTCCACAATTGATGGCTAAAGAAGAACCTGGCAAACAAGTCAAAAGTTATGTGAGACATTGGATAACTGCACAGGAGAATAGTTTCATTGATCGATTTTTGAAGTGAGACAATTACAAGATAACACAATAGAAGATTAATAGTGAATGATCCCAGTCCTATTTTGACAGCATTATGAATGAATTGTATAAAACACAACATATAATATTCTGCATACGGGAGCATTATCCTGCTACCTTTGCAAAATGAAATTTTGACATGGATATTATTCCTTCCTATTGTTATTTATAATATATATACTTGAAGTGCCGACCATGTATCTAACCCATTTATCCATATCTATTAGTAAGTAATTCATCTTAGTTATTTGTTTTCATGTAGGAGTAATGAAGATACTAAAGCAGGGATATCCCAGTAAAGGATGGCAGTGGGCACTGGGACTTGAAGCAGCTAGGAAGCAAAAACTGATATTAGATAACCTAGATGGTAATATTTTTGAAATGGTGATGAGTAAACCACATAAAATGCATGAAAATCCATTTTTGCAGGTTATGTAGGATCCTTTTGTTTTAAATGCTTCATATATTACTTCAGAGGACAAATAAGTACATCAAGATTCAAGGTGGTTACAACATGCGGACAACAAGGGTCCCACGTCGCAGTCTACAAAAGCTAAAATGACCAACATATGAGCCCAGTCCTCACAGGGAGGGACTCAACATCACAACAGAATGCACCGAGGCTAACTCTCAAGAGCAAAGCCAGCTCTTGCTCAAAGTTCCTCAAATCCCCTTAAGGGGGTGAGGATCCTCATTGAGCATAACTGTTATGTAGGACTTGACAACTAACTGAACTAATTCTATAATACTAATTCTCAATCATGTACATGGAGAAGTTCAATTAGTTGTCAAAATCCTACATAACAGTTTCTTTCAATGAGGATCCTCATTGAGAGTAACTGTTATGTAGGACTTGACAACTAACTGAACTAATTCTATGATAGTAATT
>JASDQU010369902.1:1254-11425 GCA_032191745.1 Picea mariana
TACAGAAAGTCCTCTCCAAAAGATGCGCCACTCTTCTTCCTCTCTCCTTTGCCGGTAACAGATCAGAACTTGTCTCTCAAACTGAGCAAGTGAGTTGTATTCAAATGAGGCGCTAGCCTCCCGTATTTATACAAGTTCTGGCATGTGTGAAGTGTCTCTTCACTGGCAGGGCTGACTTCTCAATCTGGGTGGGTAAACCCACCTTTATTATATTTCTGGGTCTTCTTATTAACTGCTGGGGCCGACTTCTTATTCTGCCTATTATAATTGTCTGTTGACCAATCCACAAAAGGGGATTTGGTCCTAATACAATTACTGACATGATTAATCCACAATGGGGATTAATCCTATGAATAAAATAANTGGGGCCATTTCCGGTGGTATCGCTCTGGAAAAATTGTCGGGCTCCCTAGCAGGACATAAATCTCATATATCCTTGGCGCAAATTCAAGTGAAAAACGAGATAAGAACTGGTAAGCAAGTTACTATTACCTAGGCCCTTAGAGCAGGAAATGCCCAAGCTAAGGGCAAGCCATGATCTGTTTATCTTTTAACATTCATGGGGTGGGAGGTGCCCTCAAGCTGCTAGCCCTCCAAATATTGGTAAAATATTATGTTCTGGATGTCATTTTATTTCAAGAAACAATGTCTCTTGGTGCAAAGGTCGTGGAGGCACTTGGATCATTTTTTTCTCCCTAGAAATTGATGTCGATTCTGGCATTCTTGTGACGAATTGGAGTCCTAATGTTAAATCTCTTTCTTCCTCTCTTTTAAACTTTGGTATTATGGTGGAATTGGAAGCATGGGATCTGGGATTGTCATTCCATTTTATTAATCTCTATGGCCCTTATCTGGACAAGCAAACATGATGGGACGTCATTCTCACCTCTAGTGTTCTCTCTGGGAATAACTTCATCAGTGGGGGTGACCTTAATTTTACTCTATCCCTTAGGAAATTCTAGGGAGAGAATCCCCGTAGGGACCCTTTGGATGGTTATTTTAGGCATCTATTGGAAATTTTTTACCTTGTTGATCTTGAGCATCCCAAGCTAGAGAAATGGGAGGAAAGGGAATGAATGGATGTTGAAGCAACTAGATAGGTTCTTGATTTCTAAACCCTTGATGGAAGGTGCATGGTCTATGAAATTTTGGATTGGCTCTGTGGGGCTTTCGGACCACCTCACCATCCTCCTAAAAATGGAACCAAAAGAGAGTCACCCTCTAGCCCTCCTAAAATTCAACCATTCATGGTTTTCTGAAGAAGATTATTGGAAATTAATTCATTCTAATTGGTCTCACCTTCATAATGATGGATGGAAGTATTTCATGCAATAGTTCCATGATAATCTTTTGAAAATTAATAAATTGATGAAAGAATGGGTGCCAAATTTTAATCAACATTTTTCAGGAAGCCCGGAAGGAGATAGAGCTCAAGATTGATTTCCTTTACAATTTCAATAGCATGAGCGTATTCTCAGATGAGGAGGTGGCTTCTCTAAAAGAACTTATAGATCTCAGATAGGACCTCTTGGCCAAACAAAAACCTTCTTGGAGATTACAAAGCCGAGCAATTTGGTTAGCTGAAGGAGATACTGGCTAAGACTTTCGAGGAAAAATAAAAACAACTGGGTTGCATTTCAACTCTCTTTTTAGGGAACCAACGGGATTGAAGGGGGTAGAAGAAAAATAACACACAGTAAATAACAAACACAAATTGTATTGCTCGAACTCAATGAAATGATTACATCTCCATGTTTTTATAGACAATATGGAAGAGTTTGAAAGTTCTGGAGCATTCACGGAAGATGGAGTGTCGGTGGAATGTTCTAGAGCATTCATGAAAGGTGGTGGAGGAAGAGTAGTCGGTGGATGTCAGTGGAGAAGAGTCTCGAAGTTTGGTATGTAGAAATTAATACCTCTAACACTCCCCCCTAATTTCTACTACTAATTACATCAATATTTTCAATGCCCAAAGATTCTCTCAAATACTCAAATTGGTCTTGTGCTAAAGCCTTTGCAAGTTGCTCCTTTGATCATCAATGTCTCCTCCTTAATGAATACATGTCTTGGCTAGGTATTTATCTGAGTCATGTCATCATCTTCAATTTCTATCTTCATATGGATGGGCTTTCTTCAATGTGCTACCATTACAATCCTCAGGAACCATCACATCAAGTGGTTTCTTACTGGGGGTTTTGGCTGACCACGAACCTTGCATGATTTGATTTACACCACACTCTCTTGAGTTTCATCACTATGAGTTTCATCCTTGAACATTTTTTGCTTCTTATTTTTTACCTGCATAACAATGATTAATGCTCGAATTTTTGCATCTTCCTTTTCACCTGAAAACAACTGATCATTGATGTCCATATAAAAGGAGATCCATCTACTAATATACATGGGTACCATCCGCTATACTCGCCAGTTCTCTAGGTATCATTTTCATGTACATGGTTCATCAATACATTAGACTCCTTTAGTCATAACTTGGTCCCAATCAACTCACACTATGAGATTACTTAATCTCTCATTCGTCCCCTTAATCGAGGATCTAACTTCTTCAATCTCCATCAAACTTAGATATGAGTACACCTGCCACCCTCATACCTACCTAGTGGTTAATTCCACAGCTTGATGCCACATCTAGTCTTTATGCCTAAGAGGGATACACACTACATGATCACTCTAATCGATGTAGGCCTGACTCAACAGGGCTTACTAAACACCTGGGGAATATATCTTGCCTTGCCTATGGCTAAGCTTTACAACTTTGGACCAAAAACTTCTTGGGGAATATAGCTTGCCTATGCCTATGGATAAGATTTACAACTTTGGACCAAAAAACTCTAGGGTGTCAGGTACTACTGATCATGCACCCCTTACAACATATATGCATCATTTCATCTCAGGTACAAAAATTCCACATTCTTTACTAAATTCCCAACAAATTACAATCCCATTACATATGCCCATTTACATAACATCATTAAGCATTACATAACTTCATTTGGAGTCTTCTTTGTTCTTTGCCTCTTCCAACTAGAGTCTTTCTTCCTTGTCTTTCACCATCCATTTTTTGTCTTCTATCATCCTTTGTCTTCTGCATCATGAGTCTGTCTTTTATGTTTTACACTGCTTCTTGCATCTTGTTTTTCCTTTCAATATACTTTATGGATATGTTTCTTGTTAGAATTAGGGTAGTAAAGAAGAACAAAAGTGTCCTTTTAAATTTCAGTGAAAATAACACGTAGTAGATCTAGAGTAAACATTTAGTTCTGATCTTCAATGCTGGAATAAAACTTGTACAGATCTACAGATCTAAACTAAAACTGATCATGAAAAACAAACCAAAATTTAGAAACTAGAAGTAAGAACCAAAACTCAATATACAGTCCAGATCTGATAACAATCAATGCTAATACATAGATCTAGATAAATCAAAGAAAAAACTCAAAGCAAAGTCTAGATTTGATAAACTGAATAGATAAATTACCTTGCCCTAAAGACTTACCTTTGAAGAGGTCACAATCACACACAGAGATGCAAACCATTTGTAATTATGCTCAGCCAAAGTTCAGCTCATAGATCCACCATATAGGTTGGATCTTTGACCAAGAGACGAAGGAAATTTCTTGCCACCAAGAAGATAGAGCCACAGGGATACAAAACAAAAATCAAACCCTCAACAGTAGTTTCAAACACTCAAACCCTTACTCAGAAAATCTGTTGATGAAACCCTCACACAAAAAAATTATGAGGACTAACCCTCATACAAAACAAAACTTAAGGGAGGCCGTGGCTCAAAAACCAGAACAGATCTGGATTGCTGCAAAGGAGGGCAGATTTGGACAATTACGAGGGAGACTCTTACAAAGGGATGAACTACACAAAGGACTACGCTACACAACAAATCAGCCTCAACAGTGGACAAGGGTGCCGCACCACACAGTCACACCATCAACAGCAAAAGAGGTCGTGCCATACAATCAATGCTCCAACAACAATAGACAAGGGGCCATAGAAAACCCTCACACTTCAACAGCAATGGAACAAGAGGCCACAACAATGAGCCACACTCAAGAGAGAGGATCCGCTCATACTAGAGGCAGACAATGAAAAGGGCCACACCAACAATCACCCATAACAACAAAGAAGGAGCCACACCTCAGTCACTCATAGCAGCAAAAGGAGCCACACCACACTCACCCACAGACCTCAAAAGGGGAAGTTGCAACAACATCAGAAAACTCCAACAACAGGTGTAAGAGAAGGTTGCATTTAATAGGCAGGAGGCCGCACCTACCAGCCACCACTCAACAGTAGACAAGGGTCGCAGAACCAACACAACAATCCTCTAGGGTAGCCGCAACAATATAGAGAGGATCCGCTCACACTAGGAACATAGAAGCATCGAAATAGTAAAGTGTGAGTTGTGAGGGGTAGGGGGGGTTTTTATTTATAGTTTAGGCTAGGGTAATAAAATTATAAATTAAATTAAAATAATTATTAAATATAACATGTTTAAATTAAATAATTTAAACATGGTATAATTTACATTTAATTTAAACTTTATTTAACCCTTAAGACAAAACAACATAAAACCCCAAACCAAGACAAGCAAGGGTAAGGGAGGGTTTAGGAGGGTTTACAAGGTGGAAACACTTGTTCATTTATGTTCAAGGTGACCTTATTAACTTTATCATCATTGCATATGGGATACATCCCTCATGTGGTCATGTCCTCCTTCACGGAGGGTCATACACCAACAAAATACTTGATCGAGGATCAAGTTGCCCCAGAACTTTTTTTTGAGGTCTTATCAACCAATGTCCAAGACCAAGGATCAACCCATGCCCCATGCATGGGTACCCTGGACCATGTCCAGGGGCTCTAGACTTATCTAGGGGCTTTAACTGCTTGGTCCCAGACCAAGAACCCCAATCATCTACTGGGGGCCCTCTCAGGGGTCTTATCCACCAAGGTACACGACCAAGGATCAACCCATGCCCCAAGCATGTGTACCGTGGACATTTCCAGGGGCCCTAGACATATCTAGGGGCTTTAACTGCTTGGTCCCAGACCAAGAACCCCAGTCATATACTGGGGACCCTTACAAGGGTCTTTTGCCATGGCACTGACTGTTTGGTCCCAGACCAAGAAACCCCAAGGGTGCACTTGGGGGCCCTAGATCTCAGCTAGGGTCTTTTCCATCCTCCCGAAGAATGGCTCTTGCAGCTGCTATAAATTTAACATTTCTTGTTGGAGTTTATCAAGATCAAATTTAACATTTCTTGTTGGAGTTTATCAAGATCCAACAAGACAACGTATGGAAATGGATTGACAAACTTAATTGATGCACCACTTATCATGATTTTACATCACTTAACATTTGATTTGGACTCAAATTTTAACAAACAGACTCTCACTTTAAATTTAACTAGCACTCATCTTGACTCTTCACATTTCAAGACTCCTTTTCACAAAAAGATTTTAAACTCATTCACTTAATGACCTTGACTTTGACCTCTCACTTGAAATTGAACTTGACTTCTTACAACTTAACTCAATTTTCTTTGATACCACGATGTGTGGGCAGAAGGAAACCATAATACACACTGAAACAGATTTTATTGCACACTCTATCTCCATTCAACCACAACTACTACAACAACCACAGCTACTACAATGCTCGACCAAATTTCCTCGACCCCAAATCTGCAAACTATGTCATCGTTTCGATACAAGTGGTACTCTTTTTCTGCAAATTTTACTTCTGTGCCACCATATTCAGGAAGAAGAACATGGTCACCCTCCTTAACACTAACAAGAATAGTGTTTCTATCCTTTCCACAAGAACCAGATCCAACTGCTATAACCTTTCCCAAGTTCAACTTGCTAGTGCTCTCGGGCAGCCAAATGTCGTCGACGATCTTGATCAAAGAAACAACTTTCTCTATCAAAACCGTGTTAAACAATGGGATAAACTTCTTCGCCATTGTCTTAATACTGTAAGGGCATAAGCCCTAATAGCTAGTGGCCTTCAATAGAAACCCTTCAAACCCTTATAATGGGTTCGGCCTCTCACCTCAACACTAAATAGAAGACAACATTTTTTGGCAACAATGGTCTGAGCCCACCTCCTCTCTAAGCGATCTCAGCAGCAAACGATCCGGGGCGACCTCTTTTCCAACACATCGAAGACATATATCTGGGCGCTTCTCTCAGTCGCGGCCAAACAACCTTGACAGCTAACACTGCTCTATGGCTCTCCTTGAAGACTCCTCTATTCTCATTGCAGCTCTTTACTCGAGCGATAGTCTCAAATTCTCCAGCAGCGGCTAGGGTTTGCAGACAGCTCTTCTACAACCATCAACAACCTTTACTAAAATCGATAGTAGTCTCCCACGTGCAGCTCCTGCAGTCTTTCTATTCGTCGGGCCTCTCTTCACTGATCTTGGTTATCCTGGAAGCTGCGACGTCCTCTCCAACAACTCGCTCACCTTACAACAATTCTCTCACCTCGATGGTGCCACCGCTTCTGCTCCAACAAAAATACTACGCTCCTCCACTCATATCTGTACTGCTAGGCATTGTGGGCGACTCCTCTCAGGATCTTGGGCCCTCCCGTGAGGGAGTTAACCTAGTCCTGTGCTCTGATATCAATAGTGGTTATGCAATAACTCTATACTCTCCTCCATTTAATATTGAGGTGGCCTCGAAGGAGGTGGATGATCGTTTTCTTAATGAAAGACCATCCTTGGATTGCACTCGTATTTGTATTACCTAGCTTAGGTTTAGAATATTAAAGTTTTCCCTCTTAGGGGTTGTTGGCATATATGTAGGTACAATGTCACGCATCCATGAACGAGGTCACTCTAGTAGGGACAGTGGCTCTCACCAACGGATGACAAAAGGAAAAAAACTCTCTAATAGTGATCCAGAGAGAGGAGTTGCAGCTTCATCAACCTATAATGAGGAAACAAACAAAGATTTATCCATACATGAGGAAACTATAATTTGGGGGTGCAGAGTTGAATGGCTCGACGCTGAAGAATTTTTTTTGGGATTTGCTGCTCAACATGACCTTGCACTGATGTCAATAAATAGGGTACAACGCTCCATTTCAATTGGCCTGGGTGGCATTAATGTTGAAAATCGTCCCTCCAATCCTCTTCACTCTATGTAAGAGACCTGGAGCAACTCTTCAAGCAATTTCAATTGAAAGAAATAATATTTGTAGCTTCTTTTCGAGACTCGCAATGGAGTGGCATATTTGAAGTACATAATTGAACAATTGGACCAAAGAATCTCATTGTTAGTGGCTCTGCATGCTCGTCGAGCTCACCAGAGGCCAGCCTCAGACTTGTCTACCAAGTGTCTTATCGAGATGGGCAGGATTTGCCTCTAGGTTAGTAGTGGTTTTTGCTCTCTAAATAGTTTTTTTCTTAGCTTTATATATACGACCTTAAATAGTAGTACAGTTTTGATAAAACTATTTTTTCATGGAGACTATAGCTCCTTTAAATTTCAGTGGTTATATTTTTTTGACCTCAAGTGACTTGGTTTCTTTTCATGACAACTACTGTAAGTGTAAACTCACTATTTTATAATAAATAATATAATGTTTTGTTTGTTTAAACAAAATTAAATTTTAACAAATTTAGATTAAAATAATGTCGTAAAATAGTTTAATAATAATAATAAAATCTATTCATTCCTTTTTAGCTTAAAAAATGTTAAAATTGATGGAAATGAAAAATACTATGTGAAAATTCTGACGTCTCTTTGTYAAATAATAAATATTCATGTTAACATAGATTTATTAAAATTTAAATTTACAAACGTTTATTGGTTTAAAAGATTGGAATTTAAATACAATGTACATAACATATATTTATGTTATTTCGGATTTATTAAAATCTGTATATTGCACTAAGATTGTTAAAAAAAATTGAACACATGTAATGTATATGATTCAGTTACGAGAATTTTCAAAGACATTTAGAAAGGTCTAAGGGATTACAATCCGCTGCCTGTGCTATCGCAGGTCTGTTCGTTCTTCCTCGGATCAAATTAGAGTTGCATGCTCGCTGAAACCTTTTTTTAAGTAATTCAGACACGCTTATAGCCGTTCTGAGATCATTACTTGGTCTGCTTATATACAGTCTATGCGTTATTTCTTTTGGATGTTTGCTTTTCTGCAATATCTGATCAGTACTACAAAGATTTATGCTGTGGCCCCTGGTTTTAACCATGGCATTCATCTGCGATTCTACGTCAGGGAACTGCTACTTTTAACAACTGGACTCAAGGAGTGATCAGAAGAATCCGCAGCTCTTGCAATTTGAACCGACCCATCTGTTAAAACTGGATATCTATGAATCCCCGCTGCATTAATCTCGTTAACTGGACACGAACCTCCCTTGCTTCCTGGGGGAGGCTTGTAGTTTTTACATTGAGAGGGGCCTGACGGAGGCACGGGAGTACCCTTTGGAAGGGATTGAAACCATCCATTCTCCATCTTAATAGGGTTACTATTTTCGACTTCTCCCAATATGAACTTCAATTTCATCAGCCTGCATGCCCAACTTTCAGCAACCATCACCACCATGACCATGGCAACCGATATTGCCAGTCGTGGCGCTGTTCTCATTTCCATATCGCTACAATGAAACAGAGCCAAGCTACCAAAACAATTCGTCGGTTCACAGTCACAGAATAAGTGATTGATTGCACCGAATTCACAGTCACAGAATAAGTGAGAGATTGCACCAGATTCAATATCAGAAGAAGAAGAATATGCAGACTGTATAAGATAAAATATACGAGAGAAAAACAACACGGTGAGGCTACGCTCACTTCTTATTATTCAATGAAGAGGGATTACATTTTTATATAGGAAAAGACTCTCCCGAGTCGGTTACATGCAAACGAAAGACACCTAGACAACTGACTAAGAACAGACTCTTCTAACTGGCGCTTACAACTAGCGCTTTCTCCATTATTTCCAAGTCTCCCCCTTAATGGAGAATGAATTGAATTCTACACCTAACATCTCTCTAAACAGTTCAAACTTAATCTTTCCAAGAGGCTTAGTGAAAATATCAGCAACATTTTCACTAGTATTACAATACACAAGAGTTATTTCATTTGATTGCAACTTTTCTCGAACAAAATGATACTGAGCTTCAACATGCTTTGTCCTTGCATGAAAAATTGGATTCTTCGCAATATTGATTGAACTTTGATTGTCACAAACGATCATCGTAGGTTCCTTTCGTTCTTCTCCAACATCTTGAAGAAGTCTTCTTAACCAAACAACTTCACAAGTTGCTGCACACAAGGCTTTATATTCTGCTTCGGTAGAGGACAAAGATACAATAGGCTGCTTCTTACTACTCCATGAAACAACCCCGAATCCAATGCTGAACGCATATCCAGTGGTTGATCTTCGATCATCCATATTGCCAGCCCAATCAGAATCTGAATAACCTGTTAACTCAACATTAGATGCATCAGTATACTTAATACCATAATCAAGTGTACCTTTTAGATACTTGAGTACTGCCTTTGCTGCATTCCAATGGCTTTCATGAGGTTTTGCCATGAACTGACTTAACACACTCACAAAATATGAAATATCAGGTCTGGTTGTGGTGAGATAATTCAGACTACCCACCATCTATCTATACACAGTGCCATTCACCTCCTTCGAACCAGCATCACAAGACAGTTTCACATTCTGTTGCATGGGAACAATAGAAGACTTACACTGATCCATCTTAAATCTCTTAAGTATTTCTCTGATATACTTACTCTGGCAAACAAAAGTTTGGCCTGCATTTCTCCAAACTTCAAGACCTAGGCAGTAATGTAACTCACCAAGATCTTTCATTTCAAATACCTTTGATAACTGCTCCTTGATTTCATCAATTAATTTCTCTGCATTTCCTGTAATTATTAAATCATCAACATATAATGAAATCAATACTATATACCCCTGTTCATCAAATTTGGTATACAGATTTGGATCACTTTTGCTCCACATAAAACCCTGTTGAAGAAAGAAAGAGTCTATCTTCTCATACCATGACCTAAGTGTCTGTTTTAGTCCATACAATGCTTTCTTTAACTTACACACTAAGTGTTCTTGCCCCTTTTCAACAAA
>JASDQU010369912.1:0-10339 GCA_032191745.1 Picea mariana
CAACCATGACCTTTCAAAATAAAAACCGAACTAGGCAAAGGCACAAACAACTATGCATAACTAATGACACTTCTCCTACTACTCTAAAAAACAAAAGAACAAGAGTTACACTCCATACAACTCTTTGGTGATTCAATGAATGTCATAAACTGGGTTCAGAAAACATAGTCCTATCACAATATTTTTCTGCAGCCTATTTTGAGGGAGATTTCTACATTGTTGGCCTCTTTTGACTCCTTTTCTATATGACATGTTTACAGGGACAGGAACACAATAGCATATGCATTGTCGAAATAAGGACTCAATCTTTCCTATGGTCAATGGCACTTTTTGGAATCACTAAGGGATACAGTTCAGAATTTCTGCTACCAGCCCTTCATCAAAGAACCGACTCAAGATCCTACCCCATAATACTCTAGATTTACCTTTTGTGTTGTACATTTTGGAGCCAATTTTGGTATCTTCACTGTAAATGTATAAAGTACTTTTTAGCTATGTAGTAGAACATGTAAACTTCTTGTAGTAGGCTCTGTTAGACTAGAATCGGCTTACAAAGAACTTGGATAGCACAACTATTAGCAGATTGTTCTTTATTTTTAAAAACCATCTTACTTTCTCTATGCCACTGAATCTGCTCAATTAGCACCTATAAAATCTAATTTTGTCTCTCTAGATGAATAAAATTCTAATTTTTTTCGAGGAAAAAATAATAATAATATATATATATATATATATATATATATATATCAATTTTCATCATATAGCACTTCCATGTTATCCTTAGGCTGATACAGGATTCAATTCTTCACAGGCACTTCCTTCGAACCCCTTCCCCTAGTGACCACAACTCGAAACCGCGGGCTTAACACTTCCTTAGAAATTTTCTACCTTTAAAAACAACAATTCAACCACTATCCCCCTTTTACTTCAACCAACGTATCATAGGACCAAGGGCCATGACCACGCGGTTAGTAGGAGGGAATTATCCAAAGCTTTGGGACATCAAGGCTCCGGGTCTTTGGGCTTCAAGGGTTTTACCTTTATCACACTTCATATTTCCCGAATATCGAACTGGAGAATATCTCGAAAGGGACCCTTCTTCGGAACTTCGGGCTTCGGAGGTTATGACAACAACATACTCATTTATCCCTGGCTGTCGAATCTCCGAACCGTTGGAGTCACGTCAGCACTATGCACCAGGGGTAATACGTGTCGAGAATATAGAGATGACATGTGGCATAAACTACGAGTGACACATGTCAAGTCATAACTAACACAAAGGGTCTGTGAATATCAGAAAACATGATGACACATGGAACGCATGAGGTGGGTCCATGTCACCCTCAATGACATCAGCATGTCACGTCACTCTGACGCTTCGTGACTTTGACTACTTTGGGCTTCGGAGGTTTCTTCTACCATACACCTCAAAACTACCGAACACCGAACTGGTAGACTCCCAATCTATCGCTCTCCGGAGCTTCGAGACTTCGGGCTTTGGGGGACTTCACCACATAACACAACAAATCTCCCGAATGCCAAACTTCTGAACAAGTGTTCCCTGGAGCTTCATAACTTTGGGGCTATGGAACTTCATAACTTCGGGCTTCAGAGGATTTTCAACTCTGATGCAACATCATCACTCCACCTCAACAATGCACCATCACGTCAAGAAGGAAGTACATTAGCGCACTAGGAGGAATGAACTCCAAGGGAAGAGAGGCACCAACACTCTCATTTTGAACCTGAATTAAAAATTTTAATGAAAATTTAATGTAGTTAAAGTCTGTAAGGCTGAAGGAAAATCGAGCCCATGTGTATTATACAGGTTGCATGTGAAATCACCTTTAATGGCTGACAGGTAGATAGATCTAGGTTCGATTTGGACTATATGTTTGTTAAATGCAATTGAATATAATTAAATGTAGGTAGTTGGAGGGAAGGCTCTAGGAGCCCCTCTTTTGTAAAAATATCAATGAATTGAAACTCATGAGGATTATTATGAGTTAGCTACTAAGAATATAATAACAGAGAGGAGAGGAGAAAAAGAGATGAAGACTCTGTTGCAGTCCAACTTTGTAAACATTTGTATAGAAATATTCAGATATTAATACAAAAGTAGTTTTTTCTACATATGAGGTTATGTTGGATGTATGTTTTCCACTACAGGAAAACATAGAATTCCCTATCTCTGTAGTTTTCTGAGTGTCCTGGTCTCTTAGGATTATACAAGGAATGCACACTAGAGTAATTGAAATACTCTGTGAAGCCAATGCAAGGAGTGTGTTACAAACTCTGTCTCGAGTTCAGAGAAGAGCATGCTAGGTGGGCACACCAGAATCATTCTAAAGCTCAGAAGGAGTAGTGAAAGGAGTGCATATCAGAGTTGTTGAACACTCCAAGGAGGCTTTGCTAGGAGTACATCAAGAAGGTGCAAGGAGTGTGTGAGAATCTATTTCAGGTTCTGTGAGAAGGTTGCCAAGAGGGCACACCATAAGGTTAAGACTTGGAGGAGATTCGAGTGCAAGTATGCACATAGAGCGCAAGGAGTGCGTGAGTGAATTCTTAGAATTTAGGACTCAAAGCATGAAGTTGTGCAAAGAATTCACAAAGCCAACACACTGTTGAAGTGTTGGTAAAGGCTCTAGAGGAAAAGAGCACAGAAAATACAGGAGGATGCGAGAACCTGTCAAAGGAACAAAGGGCCAAGACCCTTGGAAGTTTGGGCGAATTCAAGCTCAGGAGTGCATAAGGAAAAGACAGTCCAAGTCTCGGACTGTGGGAGAAGTGCAAAGCATGCAAAAGTGAACTTATTTTCAAGTTCAAGCTCGAGAGAAGAAATGCAGATAGAGATCAATCATTCAGGCTTGCAGAGGAAGATTTCAAAGGTTAAGACTTTGAATTTATTGAGAAAATCCTTCGTTGGAAGGAAAGCGTGGCCACAGAGAGAGGGAAGCTACAACAACCGTCAGATCTTCCATCGGGAGAAAGCTGGATCATTGGATCAAAGTCTAGATGGAAGGAGGAGGGTGCAGAGGAGAAGGATAGATCCCAGCGATCGGATCTAGGTGCAAGGACCGACCACCGTCAGATCTAGGTAAGTTGCCCGAGCACTAAGCCCTGAAATCCTTCAGACTTCGTAAGTCTGACCGTTTTTATGTGTTAAGGATAAGAGGTTCCCAAATTCCCGTGGATCCAAAGTTGATATCGGTCGTTGATTGTGGAGGGACATGTGTCAGAATATTGTGGATAGTTCGGAAGTCTGATAGTCTGGGAGAAAGGAGGCGTAGAGGTGGAAGGTTTTCAGCCGCTCGAAGCTGCGAAGACCAAAGTGTATCTCGATCGTCGGTGCTTTGGCCATGTGTCAGCAGATCAATCATAGTTTGGAATCCCGACAGTCAGGGAGAAATAGGGTGTAGAGTTGTGAGGTCTCCTGAAGGCCCAAAGTCCCGACTTCATCTCGGTTGTCCATTTCAGAGGGACACCTGGCACCAAATCTCGCAGTCTGAAGGTCTGTTACTCCAAAAGACTGAAGGTGAGAGCTGCATTGGG
Organism: Picea mariana; assembly: GCA_032191745.1. Classification (NCBI taxonomy): domain Eukaryota; kingdom Viridiplantae; phylum Streptophyta; class Pinopsida; order Pinales; family Pinaceae; genus Picea; species Picea mariana. The sequence goes on from JASDQU010369912.1 coordinate 3,553, forward strand.
TAGATAATTCCTAGAGGCTCTAAGGCTTAATCTAATCTTGTCCATTGGTTGGAGAGGACATGTGGAGTACATATTTGAACTCTGTTAGTTCGGAGTTTGGGAGGAAATGAGATTCATGGTCGAAAAAATCTTAAAGGCCCGAGGTCATCATGACTATCGATGTGTGGGGACGCGTGGATCACTGGAAGTGAACCTTCGTCACTCCGGAGATTCAGAACTCCAGAGGTAATACAAGTTGGAGCAACTAGGACTCCCAAAGTTTAGAGTACCAAAGAGGATCCTAACCATTGGTTGTTAGAATCATGGGATCCATTAATCTATTAGCCTTCATAGGTTCACCACTTCGGCACTCCAAGGGACCTGAGGTGTGGTGCATCGAAAAGTTTTGAAGCCCAAAGCTGTGAAGCAGGTGTGAGTCATCGATCTGTGGGAGCGCGAGAACCGTCCAATTTGATTCGGGGTTCAGTGCCCCGGGAGAATAAGGTGTTGGAGTGGGTAGACTTGCCGAAGCATGAATTCACGAATTCAATCCTTGTCATAGGTTGGTGGGGACGTTGTGAGCCGTTGATCATTTCCAACGTTCGGGTATTCGTGATTTCACGTATTCAAAAGATTTTCAATGTTGAATCTCCCGGAGCCCAGGGCTCTGGAGCATCCAAAGCAACACATTTTGTTAGCACTTGGTCACGGTCCAGGGTCATATGAGAGCCAAAAGAAGGGTGCTAGAGCCAGATTTTTTATTATTAAAGGAAAAATGGGGTTTAGCCTATATTTTTGGTCCAAAGTCATGTGGAGGACTCTGTTGGCATATAAGGATCCTTGTGATTGTGATTTTAGCATGAGGAAGAAATAAAAGGACCTGTTTTTATTTTATTTTTGAGACTCTTGAGGATCCCGAGAGTTGATCTAGATTTGAAAATGAACGATCCTAGACCGGAAGGTCACATGGGCGCCATGTGAGGGTGGGGTTCTGCATCAAGTGGTATCAGAGCTAATTTTTTTCTGTAGACAGCAAGCAAAGGAGGAGAGGAAAGAGTATTGATTCTTTGTGAAGATTTGTTTGCAAGTGTGCAGCAGACAATAGACAGCTAGGAGGGCTGCAGGAGAAAGCCATTAGTGCTCTCATTTGTAGAGAAGGAGAAGCAGACAACCCGATGGGATGAAAGAGAAGAACCAGTTACGTGCTTACGGCAAAGAAGGAGAAAATGGCTATTGAAGGCCAGAAGCATGGTTGAAGAGGAGACCACAAGAAGATGAACCAAGAGAATATGGATAAAGAGATCAAGGAGATCCGAGAGGAGCTTGATAGGCTGATGTTGAACATGTAGTAGGAAGCGAGAGGAGGCTAAAGGTATGAGTGGCCTACACCACCCAAGAGAATGGATCCCCTCCATTCTCTGCCACACAATCCCTCAGGTTGTCCTTCTTCTTCTAGGGCTCCAGTGCAGCTAGTCCAGAATATCCATATTGGGACTGTTAGGACTCACAACTGTGAGAAAAGTTGTACACAAGCCAAAGCATCTCAAAAATGCAGGCCTCGATTCATGGTTGGATTACACCAACAATATCTACATCCAACAATACCATGGATACACTTCAGCAATTCGTCTTCCTTTCCCCAAGCCAAGACACACATGAGGGAAAATGAATGAGTGAGGGAAAGAATGGAGTGCAATCTCTACAAGAGGAGTGAACAACGAGCAAGTGAGTGAACGATTGAATGAATGAATGTGTGAGTGCATGAGTGAGGCAACTAGTATAAGAACAAGAACGAGAGAGAGAGAGAGAGAGAGAGCAAACCCCCCAATAGACCAGGGATGAGTTTATGTAATTCTTGGGAATCAAGAACCTCATGGCCTTCCCCCAAGAAGCTCACGTAATTGATTCCCCCCATTAAACAAAATGGGTAATTAGAAAATGAAATAAACACTTAGCCCTCAAGCCCCCTCTCTTGTGGAATCATAGCCCCCTATAACTCTAGTCCTTGTCTGTCTAGCAGCCAACGATGTATTTATTATTAATAATGATCAAAACATTACATTTCTTAGGCACACTGTCCTCTTTTAATTGTTTGGGCACTGTAGCCTCTCAGCAATGAACAAATACATTATTTAATATGGGGCTTAAAACGTGGGGTGTTACACCAGCTGACATTCTGATTTTGACTTTAACCTCCTCATATAGCATATGGACAACTACTCTAAGATTCATAGGAGCCCCAAGTTTCTCCATTCTATGCCAAAGCTTATCTCTAGGGACCGTGTCAAAGGCTTTTTTGAAATTGACAAAGCAACAAAAAACTTCCTCTTTTTGTGCCGCAAAATTATTTAGATTTAGATATCATAGATTTAATATCTGATTTTCTACTAAGTTGTTAGTAGAGACATGAATTATAGTAAAACTTCAAATATTTCTTCTATGTGAAATCATTTATATGTGAAATCATTTATATAATCAACCATTCAAATTTTGTACATAATTTTGAACATAATATTATATTGTATCACTTATATATAAATATGAATGGGTTTTAAAAAGAGTGTTATCTAGTAATTTCTAAATTGATTTAAGTGGTTGAAAAAGTGTACATAATATTATTCTATGTCACTTATATATAAATATGAATGGGTTTTAAAAAAAGTGTTTTCTAGTAAATTCTAGATTGATTTAAGTTGTTGAAAAATTGATGAGAACTTTGATTTTTCATGTAATTGAATTTAAAATTTCAAGTTAAACTTGTAACTACGCCAAACCCTATTTCATGGGTTTTAAAAAGAGTGTTTTCTAGTAAATTCTAGATTGATTTTAAGTTGTTGAAAAATTGATGAGAACTTTGATTTTTCATGTCATTGAATTTAAAATTTTAAGTTAAACATGTAACTACAACAAACCCTATTTCTGGCAATAAATTCGACAATTTTTCATGTCATTGAAATTTAAATTTTAAGTTAAACTTGTGACTACAACAAACCCTATTTCTGGAAATAAATTCAACAAAAACTAGGTATGACGAAAATTTCACTTATATACATGGTGGAACTATATCCACTAAAYTTTTGCCCGATTCTAAATTGATATAAATCATTACAAAGTTGATTAGAATTCCACATTGACTATAAGTCTAAATTCTTATAACACGCCATTTTGACAACTCAAGAGAAGTTTGTTAATTTTGAGGTAATTTTAAGAACGTGCATGAAAGTTTTGACTCGGAACAAATCCCATGGGAAGGTTTGGCATTCAATCATATAAAGTATTCTGCAGATTTTCAAATGAATTGTATACATTGGGAGACTACTAAATGTGATCCTTGCCTAGAAATGTGCAGCAAATCTCCTGCTATAACGCCATGAAGGGTGTTTAGATTTGACCGTTTTTCAGCCAACAGGGGGGCTTGCCTGCATGAGGCATAATATGCTCTCGCAGACATATAGGCACTCCGAATGATTAGAAATTATTCTTTAAACCTTCACAGAGTGTAAATCAATGGCCCTAGTATTGGCAATTGTGCCCTCTAGAAGGGCCATACAAATGCATAGAGTAAAGAAATAAAGGTCTACGTCATCAAGTGTGTGGTGCATTTTTTTTATAATTCATGTGTCATATTATGATGTTCATAATATATGGATGTTTATATGTCATTTCTCTATGGTTTTGGGATTTAGGTACTCTTTATTCATCATAGTATAGTATTTTAGGAATCGTAGAATGTTTTTGTTTTTATTTTAATAATGTTAATTTTTTTGTTTATACTAGTTAAAATAGAGAGACATTTTTTATCTTCTTGATTATGGTTTATCACCTCGTAGTATTTCAATTTTTTCTTACCTTCTAATTATTTATCGTACCATAATTTCTCCTTAAATTTAGATGAACAATATTTTTAATATTATCATTATTCTCCAAAGTGAGCTCTCCCTCAACAACCCAATGATTTATCCAAGACTTGCCATCTTTATGCCACCCTTGCTTGAGTCATAGATTTTTTTGACTAGATTTGAAGCAACCTGAGGAAGCCTCTTGTCTTCCATTTGTTTATTGTGTTCATGTACATTAAGTACCTAGTCATAGCCATGCTCTCAATGGTGGAAAGTCCCTATTTTATGAGGAGCATAGGATAACTTGGTGTATTGCCTTGAATATTAAGACTAGTTATAAAACACTTTTGAATTTACTCTATATTTCTCCAAGATTCTCTAGAGATGTTTCAACCCCAAACTTCACAACCATATAAGATAAGTGGAGTGATTAGAGTCTCAAAGTGGAGATTCTTCTTATCCCAAAGCCAAAGGACTATTCATATACAATTGTTCTCAAGTCCATAATAAGTTTTCCACCCTCCATTTATCCTTTTCTCAATGATATAGCTCCAATTGAGCTTGTGATGAAGATTGTTTTTGAGATATTTGTATAAACTCACTTCCTCCAAGCTATTATTTTCATATATGAATTTAACATAAGTAATCTTTTTATATTTGAATATCGCAACCTTCATTTTGTCATTGTTAATACTCATACCCATACTAGAGAAAAATCCTAGAGAATATTCAATTGCTTGTTGCGATCAAATGGACTCCTCACCATAAGAACAATATCATCAATATAAGGAAGGATGATGACTATTCAACTAGAGACATAATGACACATCCTTCTCCGTCCAAGTAACCCTATAACTTGTCGATGTATATGCGAAAAAGGATAGCGGACAGAGGAAAACATTTCTTAACTCCTCTATTACAATTAATTTATTCTTTCCATCCTTCGGTGTTCCTAAGCTTGGAAATATTTCTCATACAACCTTGTTACATCAACCATCAACTCAAAAGAGAATTTTAGCTCTTCTAATCTATTCCGGAGGTTATTTTTGGGCAATTTGTCAAATACTTTTCTAAACCCAACAAAGAAACATAGGAGATTGGTTTTGTTATTGTGACACTCCTCCACATTAATCCAAAGTGTAACAAGGTGGTCCATAGTTGAATGATTATTCCTAAATCTAGCATGACCTTTAACTCTTTTTCTATAAGTAACATCTCACCAAAAGTGGATGGTCATTTTTAATATGATTACAAAGCCTATCCTCTTTTTAGAAGTTGTAAAGTTGCAATTTCTTAGTTAAACCATCAGGTGATATTGGAGGTTTCCCTCCAAAATATGAATATTGTCAAAACCGATAACATATATAAGTTAAAATAGAAAACCTATAATGATAGAATATTGGCAATGAGAAAAAGTTGAACTATTACAAACAAGTCATTAATCTCAAGTTACAATATCAAAACTATATTTTTATTGTTGCCATCTCAAGAAAGAAAATAAATATTACAAATGTAAAAACAAATTCCATGAGCTTCGTAATAAACTAAGTATTTATAAGAGAACTAAAACACCTTGGCATAAAATAATATTTAAAACTATGATATGTTGAATAAAGCATAGGATGAAAAAAAAACTCTTATAAAATGCCCAACTTACAAAAGCATTATATCTAATTTTCAAAACATTTGTATTGAAACCCGATTCCATAACTTGTTACTCCCATAAAAACCAAAAGAACTTAAAAATTTAATTTCCAAATTATATGATCATAAAAATAATATGATAAATCTAATGTAATACCCATGTTTCCCCCAACTTGTAAACGTAACTATATTTTGCTAAAAGGGTAGTGTAAATATTTACGCTACTAATGTAAAAATGAATGTGTTGCATAATTGTTGAAGGGGTTGCCAAGGTAGATCATGATGCATGAGAGGGAATCAATGAGGAAATTTCCTTTGCCAATTTGATAATCGATAAAATCCAGATTGCCCATTTTTCTAGAATTGTGATTAATGGAGGAAGTTGGTAGATGAAATATCAACTTCCCACATTTATGAACAAGAATGGGTTTTGTACTAGAACTGCCTTGCCTTAGGAGAATGGGTAGAAAATTACCCATTTACATGATTCTAGGCTGACCCACGAATTGGGGGATTTGACCCATGAAATCTTGCTAAAGAAGGCAGGAAATGAAGGGAGAATGGAGAGAAGAGAAGAGAAGAGGGGAGACGGTGGGTTGTGTCTGGGAGCCATTTTCTGAGTAGAGAGGTGGTAGAAGAATGAGTCTGGTAACCATTTTCTGAAGAGGGAGAGCATGTGCAGCTCTCTGGTTCTGAAGAGATATGAAAAACGAATTTGTTTTGGGTACAAGAATTTGTTGGGCAATGTTTTCATTCCAAGATGATAAACAGTGTTGCAAGAAGATGAGTGATTGAGGAAGCACTCATTTCAGACACCCTTTCTTGGTGGAGAGAAAACCGATCTTTAAAGTTCCTATGGGAAGGGGATAGTGGCCTCCATCCCTAGTTGTTGTTGAACATAAGAAAGAGTCTCTCTCAGAGCATCATGATTTAGCTAGGGGGTGGCCAGTGGTAAATCTATCTAGGAGATGTTGTGCCTACGTTTGGGTGGAAAAGGGAACCCCTTTCAACAATTGCATCACTATCTGGTTTCTAGATAAGTATATTTGGTTAAATCTTTGTAGTGTTTAGATTGGAGAAAAATTTATACTATGTTTTAGAACTGTGTAATTTTAATTTCTGACAAAAGTGACTTGAGAAATTTAAACAGAATAAATAGAAAGTCTTAGTTGAAGTTCTTCGGATTTAATTTCTTATTTCTTGACTATCTGTGTGCTAAAATGAGATTTCCAGGAGTGGATGTTGTGGTTGACTGTGTTGTACAGTTTAATGCATGATTGGGAAATGATGAATGAACAGTTAAAAATCTCTATAACACATTTGAA
>JASDQU010369914.1:1414-11475 GCA_032191745.1 Picea mariana
TTTTTAAAAGGGCCTTGGTTATTATAAGGAGTGATTTGCGCATTAGGAGTTTTTTGTGCTAATGGGTAGGATGTAGAGTTCGAAGTTTGAAGTTGAAAGGTTCGGTGGTAAAAACAAATTTGAGCTCTGGAAGCTTAAGATGCGGGATTTACTAGTGCAACAAGGGTTGGAAAAAGTATTGGCATGCAAGTCAAAGAAACCAAGAGTCATGACAAATGAGAATTGGGAATATCTGGATGCAAAAGATCTTAGTACCATTCGTTTATGTCTGGCGGATGATGTTCGATTCAATATCATAGGAGAGGATACAACATCACGCTTATGGAGAAAGTTGGAAATTCTATATATGACGAAGTCCTTGACGAGCATAATCTACTTGAAGAGGTAGTTGTACAGTTTGCGGATGAAAGAAGGTACAAAATTTGCTGACAATTTAAATACCTTCAATACCCTTATAGTTCAATTCACTAGTATGGAAGTTAAATTCGAAGATGAAGATAGGGATATTACACTATTGTGTTCATTTCCTGAGTCTTGGGATAATCTAGTCACCTCTATTAGCTTTAGCTCAATAAATTTTTTAGATTATGACTCTGTTGTGGTAGCTTTGTTGGCTGAGGAGGTGAGGAGAAAATCTAGTCAAGAAACCTCAACTTCAGAGCCGATGTTGATTAGAGGTCGAACTAAAGAAAAGAATGAGAGAATTTTTTCTCAATCTAAGTCAAGACATAGAAAGGGTAAAGAAAAATGTTGGTACTATGGAAAAACATGACATTTCAAGAAAGATTGTTGGAAGAGAAAGGAATCTGAGGAAAACTATATGAAGGAAGAAAATTTGGCTGTAACAAATTCAGGTATTACTGATCAAGTTTTATCTGTTTCTAGTAATTTACAATATCAAGAAGAATGGAAGTTAGATTCACGTGTCTCCACCACATGTTCTCACATATAAATTGGTTCATTTATTACCAATATGTTGATGAGGGTGTAGTGTTTATGGGAAATGGTATTCCCTGTAAAACTGTTGGTGTTGGCAGTATTAGAATCAAGATGTTCAATGGTATTGTTAGGAAATTAACGAACATTAGATATGTACCTGAGCTTAAATAAAATTTTATTTCAATGGGAGTGTTAGATTCTTGTGGATATAAGTATACATGTCAAGATGGAGCACTCACATTGTCGAAATCTAGTTTAGTAGTGATGAAGGAAACAAAGGTTGATAACCTTTATAAATTGGAAGGGAGTATTGAAGTAGCATTTGACGTGACAGATGTATCTTCTTGTTTATGGCAGAAGCATCAAAGTAATAAGAGAAAGAAATAATTGCAGGTACTAGTAAGCTGTGAATCATTTCCAGTCTTAAAACCTTTGTTTCTAAATTCATGCTTGTTTTATATCTCTGCAAGTTATGATCGTGGTATAAATGGATGTTGTGTGTGGGATCCTGTTTCTCACAAGGTCATCATTGACAGAGATATAGTATGTATGGACCAACCAAAATAGTTAATTCAAGATCGCAACGATAAATTTGTTTGCATGCTAGAAAATTCATTGTATGGCCTATTGGTACCTAGGAAAATATACAAGAGGTTTGAATCCTTCATAGTGATTCATAATTTTTCAAAGCGTAGGAATGGCTATATAGTTTATAGTACATTCATAGTCTTGATGTTATTTATTGATGATATGCTCAATGTAAGCCGAAGCATGGATAAAATCAGTAAGAAAATGACTTAGGTGGACATGAAAATCCATGAGGGATCAAGGAGCAAAAAAACAAATTATGGGCATGGAAGTATACAGAGATAGTAATGGTAAGTCATGGTCAGATTTTAGTATGAACAATGTAAAAACATTTTTTATCCCTCTTGCTTTCCATTATAAGTTTTCTTCAAGCATAGGTCATGTCTATAAAGAAGAGAAGGTTATGTCTCGTGTAAGTTCAGTAGGAGGTTTGTTGTATGTGATGAAATGGTTAAGACCATATGTTTCACATGCTAATGATGTTGTCAGATACGTGAAAGATTCAGGTGTTGCAGTGAAATGGGAGCTTCAGCGTCGGACAAGCACAAATGTCACCTATAATGGTTATACTCAGATGGCCTATAATAATTGTAATGTATATTTTAGAGGTGAACCTATAATGGTTATACTGAGATGGTCTATGACAATTGTAATGTATATTTTATAGGTGTTTTGAATAGGAGGAGATATATCACTAAACATGTCTCACATGTTGGAGGTGGAGTGACCCCTCATGAAACCCAAACTTGTGGAAGTCACACATCATGAAACTAGTTTTATTAGAGAATTGGCTTCTCTTGGCTTGCACAAAAGTTGATGAACAAAATAAAGGAGGGTGGAGATTGTTGGGGTTTGGTGACAACGAATTCCTCCAAAGATGGATTTGGATCCTATTATTCTGTGTTGGTTGCAACTAAATAGACTAAGTTAGAATATGGATAGGGATTGCATTTAATAATCAGTTTCTTGTAAATGTATATAAATACATGTATATAGAGGCAAAGAGAGAGACAAAGTGAGAACTTGCAAGTCTACTGTAATCTCCATGATCTGAATAATAAGACAATCGATGTTTATGCTTGGTGGACATAGCCCAACTTTTGGGTGTAATCTCCATGATCTGAATAATAAGACAACCGATAATTATGATTGGTGGACTTAACCCAACTTTTTGGTGAAACAAGTGAAATCTCTTTGTTTTTATGTGTGATTGTTAATTATGATATGTGAATTGTCTTATCTGCGTTTTCAATTGTAGCATTATACACCAATGCATTAAAGAATGGATATTATTATGCTATTTTTGTTCTGTATATGGACGGGTGGCCCACTTCACATGTTTTTAACACCCTGCCGTGTTGGACCACCATGTCCGATTATGAGATTTTTTTTTTTAAGTAGAGTCAGCTTATACAACAGGTCTCAGCGCCTTACCCTGCAAATCCTCTACTTCTGTTGCCTCAGGCCTCTAACGCAGCTCAACTATTTCGTCCCTCTTTGGCTGATTATCCACAACTTTGATTTCATGGCATCTCTGCAATTCAAGGTCATCAGAAAGCCCAGTATCCTCGTCGCTCCTTCACTGCCTACTACGAGAGAGTTTCTATACCTTTCCAATATCGATGATCAAGCGACTCTCAGATTTCATACTCCCGCCGTTTTCTTCTATCGGTTCAACCCATCTAAGATGGGTGAGGACCCCGCCAGAGTTATCAGAGAAGGGTTGGAAAATGTTTTAGCGTTCTACTACCCTTTCGCCCGAAGAGTCAGAGACGCGCCCGTCGATAAGCTCGTGGTGGAGTGCACGGGAGAAGGCGCGCTGTTTGTGTAAGCCGATGCGGACGTTACTCTATAAGAATTCAGACACCTCCACCGTCCTTTCCCTGCTGGCAAGACTGCTGCACGACGTGCCGGAGTCACAGACTATTACCAAATCTCCTCTCCTTCTCTTTCAGGTTAATTCATTCATGCTCTGAATCTATTTTCTTCGATGAATTCAAGTCTTATTCACCTGCATTTGTTATCAGGGGTGGTGGCGTTGACTGATGTTTCTTTAGTAGAACTTGTATTAAGTGTTCTGCTTATCATGATATTTCAGGTAACGCGTCTCAGATGCAGAGGATTCATAATCGCTACCGGTATGAATCACGCCATTAGCGACGCACTTGGCTTCGTTCAGTTCATGAACGGTCTCATTGAAATAGCGAAGGGGGCGACAAGGCCTTCAGTTCTCCTGGTTTGGGAGAGAGAAAATCTCCGACCTCAAGCAAATCCCGCTGTCAAATCCCCCCTCTATGAATACTATCAAATAGAAGAAAAATATGGGCCGATGATGCCCGCTAACGAGCTTATCCACAATTCATTCTTCTTCGGACACAAGGAGATCGAGTCTCTCAAAAGACACGTAGTAGGGAAAAGCAAGTGCTTATCTTTGAAGCTCTATCCGCCTGTTTGTGGCGTTTGAGAATGAAGGATATCCAACTGCCTGCGAAGCAAGAAGTTCGGTTCATATTCCCCGTGGATGCCCACACGAAATTCATCCCACCAGTTCCTGAAGGCTTCTACAGGAATGCGATCAGCTTTTCATGTGTGAAGACAACCGCAGCAGAGCTGGCAAACAAACCACTATCTTTCGCTGTGAAATTGATTAACAAAGCGAAAACGGTTGTGAACGACGAGTACATGCGATCTGTGATAGATTTGATTCAATTGAAATGGCACCCTCACTGCACAGTGTTGGGCTCCTTTTTGGTTTCGGACGTTACCAAAACCGGCTTCAGAGATGTGGATTTCGGGTGGGGAAGAGCAGTCTACGGAGGGCCTACAAAAGGAGGGGTAGGAGTACCGCCGGGTATGGTCAACTACTTCATCTCACATCACAACACAAGTGGCGTGGAGGGAATAGTGGTTTCCATTTGCTTGCCCTCTGCTACCATGCGAATATTTGAAGCTGAAATCAGTGATGCGATCGGCAATGCTCCTACTTTACCAAGTTCCTGTCTCAGAAAAGTTAACACTGATATGCACCAAAAGGATTTTATGAATCAGACTCGTAAATCATTTTTGTGAGCCTGTTGCTCTTCTCATATTGGGTTCGTTTCTTAGGTAGGGATGAATTTTTTGCGTAAGACTTTGTTATTCAAGTTTTACATATTAGGTTTCACTAGCTTGAGTTGTTTGTGTAAATCTATTGCTATTTAAGATTTCTCACTTTATGTTGGGTTCATCAAGCTGTTGCTATTTTCCATCAATCAGAATGTAATTAGGCTATGTTGGGTTGGTTCGTGAAGATGTTGGTATTTTCTATATCTCCGTTTACAATTAAATAACAACTTTTGACCTTTTAAATGACCATGAGCCTGATTCTATAAACCTTTAACCCTAACTTTAAAATTTCCCATGCATAGGAGCACCATTGAAGAGAATTCTAATAATCAAATGAATTTGCGCTTTGACAAAAGTAAAGTTGGCATTTTCTTGAAGTATTTAAATAGTAAATTAAACCTCCTAACTTATAAGGACAACGTTGAAGAACTCTATCATAATTTTACAAATACCCTTTCCACTTCTATTAACAAGTTCTCTTTCGAGGTGTCCTATAAAAATAATAATAGAAAGACCAACCATTGGTATGATAAAGAATGTAAAATTGCTAGGAAATACATTCAGGATGTTTCTAATGAGTCCTTAAAACTTGATAAGATCAATACATACAAAGACCTAATTAAAAGGAAACAAAGATATTATATCAATAAAAGGAAACAACAACTTTCACAAATATACAAGTTGGATCCTAAGAAGTTATGGAGCCAACTTATAAAACGCAATACTAAAGAAAATAATAGAATTCCCTTAAGGGACTAGAATTCCTACCTTAAAAGTCTTTACGAATTCCCTAATGCGATGGACACCATTCCTATTGTCCCTAAAAAGGAAGAAGTTTTTTTCTTTAGATGACATAGATTTCGGGGTTAATAAGCTTGCAAATGGGAAAGCTAAGGGCATTGAAGGCTACCAAGATGAAATTTTTAAAATCGGAGGGCCAATCCTTATCCCTCACATAGACAAGCTCTTCAATTTAGCAGTCAAGTAGGGCTTCCCTAAACCTTGGATGCAAAGACTCATTATTCCTATTTTTAAAAATGGGGATACACACATTCCCTCTAATTATAGGACTAGTATGATTAGCCCGATTTTAACCAAGCTTTATGGAGTTATTTTGGAAAAGAAGGTTAGCCTTTGGCTAGAAATTCACGGTAAAAGAGCTAAAGACCAGGCTGTGTTTAGGAGATATCATTCAACTGTGGACCATCTTGTTACCTTTAGGATCATTGAAGAGGAGTTCCGTAATACTAAAACCAATATTTTTTGTTTTTTTGTTGACTTTAGAAAATATTTTGACATGGTTCCTAGGAAAAACCTTTGGAATAGGTTGGAAGAGATAAAAGTGCCTCTCGAGTTGAGGGTTGCTACAATAAGGATGTATGAGAAAGTTATTTCTAAGTTTAAAAACACCGAGGGTTGGTCAAAAGAGATTAACTGCAAGATCAGAGTCAAACAAGGTTGTCCATTATCCCCTACCTTTTTTGGCATATACATTGACAATTTAGAAGAATTCTTGGGAAAAGAACGTTGTGTCGGCCCTAGTCTCACTGGTATAGTCATCAATATTCTTCTTTATAACGATGATATCGTTATTATGGCAATGAGTCCCCATTATCTTGAAAACCAACTAAGAATCCTCAAGGATTTTTGCTCTAGTATGGGTATGATTGTTAATACTAATAAGACTAAGGTCATGATTATTAAATCCAATAAGATCCCTTATGATACCTTTGTATATGAAAACAACAACTTGGAGGAAGTGACTTCATACAAATATCTTGGAATTGATATTCACCACAAGCTCAATTGGAATTATAGCATTGACAAAAGAATTATTGGGGGATGGAAAGCTTATTATGGGCTTGAAAACAATTGTAAATCAGTTGATCTTTAGAGTTGGGATAAGAATAAAATCCCCTTTGAGACTCTTGTTACACCTGTTATTCTTTATGGATGTGAAGTCTGGGGTTGTAGTATCTCTCATGAATCCTGGAGAAAGATAGAGAAAATACAAAAGAATTTTATAACCTATAATCTCAAAACTAAAGGAAATACTACCTATCGCATCCTTCTCTTAGAAAAAAGCCTCTTCCCCATTGAGAACATGGCTATGACTAGATACCTAATATATAAGAACAAGTTAAATAACATGGAATACAAGAGGCTACCTAAAATTGCTTCAAAATCAAGTCATAAACACCATCGACTCAGGCGAGGATGGCATAAAGATGCTCGGTCTTGGCTAAACTATTGGGGAATCATGGAAGAAACCATTTTGTAGAATAAATATACTATTAAAAAAACGTCAAATCAAAATTTAAGGAGAAAATGTGGTGTGATAAAGAGTTAGAGGAAAAAATAAAATTAAGGTATTATAAAGATGTATTCAACCCTTATCTAGAAGATCAAAATTATCTGTCTGTTTTGCCAAGTGTAAAGAAAAAAATAAGCATTTCTAAGATAAGAACAAATTCTCACGAGTTCCATAGTGAAACTGGGCGCTGGTCAATTCCTAAAATGCCATGGGATGAAAGAGTGTGTCACCTTTGTGACACTACGAATGTTGAAAATGAAAAGCACTTTCTCTTATATTGTCCAACCTATACCCATATTAGATCTCATTTTCAAAATATTTATCACACTACCAACCTTCCTAACCTCTTAACTCAACAAAAGTATGGTGATATTGTAAAGATTCTTTTAATGGTTTTTGAGCACAGAAACAAAATTCTAAAGAATCACAAGTAATCACTTACCCTCTTAAGATTCAATAAAACAATTTGGTCTTAGTGGACGTCAAACATCATTATCATCATCATCATCATATATTGTTTATTTCTTTATTAATGTCATTTTTCATACTTTTATTTTATTTGTTATTTTTATTATATTTAAGAAAATATTTTTTTGTTAATTCTTATTTAATATCTATTTAAACATTGTAAATATGTGATTGTGAGAATAATAATTATGAAGAATATATGAACATTCAATTTTATAAAAACACAAATCTTCAAATAAACTTATTTATAGGTAAATAAATAAAACATAATTAGATATCCATGGAAAAATTTAATAACATAAAATTAAAACTAGGATCAAAATAACATTTTCATATGAATTAATAATTTAAAAACAAAGTCCTAAAAAACATTATTATAACCTATAACAATAAAAATTAATGATAAATATAAAAAAGTACAAGTAAAAATAAAATTTTCATCATGAATTTACGAAAATATAATTAAAAAAATATTTAATAATATATATCACATTTATTGAAATGTTTTCTTATGTAAAAACCATTAAAAGAAAAATCCTAAAAGCAAGTTATTTCCTTTAGTATCACTATCACATCAATGATATATTTAATAACCATAAATTATAATAGCTTCATATTTCCTAACTCTCTATTTTTCTTAATAAAAAATATTTAAATATTTTAAGTCCAAACTATATTGGAAATCTATTTCATCTACTACTTATCATTTGGTAACTCATTTGAATGCAATAATATTAATGAATTTTTAAATTATCCATATCCATATTGTAGTGTTTCACATTCTTAAATTTTATTTCATGTTGAAATAAATCTTATTATTGTGAAGTGCATCAAATCATTACTCGGTATTTGTTTATCCATTTTAGATTAGTGAGAAAGTAGTTACCTAGGATTTATGGTATTGGTTATCTTATGTTCATATTCTGAATTTTTAGTTCATTTTGATTTAAATTTAAATTTTATTATTGTGAAGTGAATCAAATTATTATTTTTGTTTATGTTATTTATTTATCCATTTTAAGTTATTTGATTTGTGTAAAATAGTAGTTAACTACGGTTTATGTTATGTTATATATGATATTGGTCATCTTATGTTCACATTCTGAACTTTTAGTACATCTTCACTTAAATATTATTATTATTGTGAAGTGAATTAAATTATTACTTTTGTTTAGTGTATCTATTTATCCATTTTAGTTCCTAAAGCTAAAAATTGTATTTTTCCACATATACGCTTCCTAACAGCTATACAAAATACACATATGCAGGGTGCATCATTACATCCTGCATACATTGGGTTTTGTGCTCAAAAATAAAAAAATGTGCCAGCAGGGAAATCCCCATATAATTATACGAGGGTTCTAAGTATAGACAAAGCTATGAACTCCTTTAAAAGACAATCTAATTCCTACACTACCCCAAACTTTTGACACAGATGAACATAAAGTGATAGAAGAGTAATTCAGAAGCAATACCTTTGGTACAAACATTCGATGTTGACCTTCCTCGAGCTTTGTTACTTCCTTGCATGCTAGTCTCCTCCCAAATTTGAACTGCGTCAACACTTAGGAAAACAATTCTACAAATATTCTATTTCTACTCATCAATTAGGGTTACACATAAATCTTTATGAATAAATCAAATGGAAGACATAAATATATCATTTGGGACATGGAAAAATATTCTTTTATTAAATATTCAAAGATTGGAAACTACAAACTTTACAAGACGACACTCCATGAACCTGGTCTAGGCTCCTCTTGACACTCCTCCAAGTGCACCTTCCAAATGCCTTCTCTCGCAATCAAATAATCAATTCAAGGGATTGCATGGGAGAAAAGGGATAGAGAGGTAATGTTGAGGATAGAACTCAAAAAGGGCTGGAAATACTTGGGCAATGAAGGAAAGGGATTTGGGCAGAGTTTCATTGTCCTAATGCTTGATTTTGGAATGTGAACCCAATACCACCTTTTATATGAAAAAAGGATATTTATTCAGTTTGGGGATGGGCTATAGTAGGTCAATTGGTTGGGAAACCTCCAATAGCCCATTAATTTCGCTGAATTCCTTGCAACTTTTTATTTTTTGCAACTTTTGGAGGTAAACGCAGGTTGTCTAGTATGCATCTAGTGTATGTCCGCAGGTTGTCTAGCATGCAACAAGCATATGTACACTGGCAGTAGTGCAGCAGGGTGCGTACATGCCCCAAAACATATTGTTTTAAATAGAGTTCCTCAGCAATGCTTTGGCAAATTGTGCAAGTAGAGAGGTCAATGCCATGTATGCATAGGTAGGTCATTTTAGGGCTATAAAAAAATGGTGTCGGGTTTCCATCTCACGTCACGGGATCCTTGATCCTTGACCTTCCATATACTAGAAACGTTCTGAATGGGCCCTTAAGTTCCATTTGAATGCTATAAATGGGCCATATCCAAGCTGTGGAAGAAAGGAGAAGAATTCAACTTTGAGAGTAATGTTTCTCTGGAGAGAAGGATACGGCCACGGGCGAAGCCAACTTTTTATTTATTTTTTCTTTAAAGGGAAAGAAGGCAACGACGACAAAAATATGACCACACCCCATATGACGAACAAAAGAATGCAACCGAGGCAAAAAACAACTATGACACCATGCACATGCACAAGGGCG
>JASDQU010369922.1:0-11424 GCA_032191745.1 Picea mariana
TTTATTAATATTTTTTTAATCTTTCAATTTCAATAATTTTACATTTATTAACATTTTTTAATCTTTTAGTATAATTTTATAGAAATTTGTATGTAGTAATTTTTAAACTTTTAAGTCATATTTTAAAATATAAGAAACATTGATATGTTTTTACTTTTTTAATTATTATAAAGATCATGGGAAGTACAGATCTGCATTCTTTTCGAATGATTAAGGAAATGTCTTAATATTATTTATATAAGTCGTGCAAACACTAACAAATAAAGTTTTCACAGGCAATACATGCAGTGTGCTGCCCTTGTTATATTCGCATTCTCAAGATATTTCTTATACCATGCTTTTTATTTTAATTATATTCGCATTCTTATTATGATATACATCACCTTACTCCACATTATCCACATCATAAAGAGAAAGTGAATAAAAGGTTGAAAGGTAGTGGAGATCATGTCATCATTATTATATTCGCATTCTCAAAATATTTCTTACATTATGCTTTTTATTTTAATTATATTCACATTCTTGTTATGATATACATCACCTTACCCCCACATTATCCACATCATAAAAGAGAAAGTGAATAAAAGTTTGAAACATTCTTGTTATGATATACATCACCTTACCCCACATTATCCACATCATAAAGAGAAAGTGAATAAAAGTTTGAAAGGTAGTGGAGGTCATGTCATCATTATTATATTCGCATTCTCAAGATATTTCTTATACCATGCTTTTTATTTTTTTATGACCTTATTCCATGTCATTTCATGTTATGTTGACATCCTTCCATGATACAAAACTATACCATATTTTCCAAATTCCTTTCATACGACAACTTTATTATCTTAAATAAAATAATCTCGGCCTTTATCTTCAAATATGATTAGTCACCTTATGTTTATTATCTTAAATAAAATAATCTCGGCCTTTATCTTCAAATATGATTAGTCACCTTATGTTTTGAAGCCACCATATATTCATGTGAAGTCAAATCCCATACTTAAGCACCTCCTAACATACGTTCATATTTGGAAGGTCAAAATATTTTGGTTTTGACTTAACTATCAAAGGTTGAACATCGCTCCAAATGTGATACTCACTCGAAAAGAAACATTTGAACAATGGTCTAAAAAGTGTACCGCAATAAGAGGTTCATGCTCAACAATAAACAAATTGAAATATTTGTCTCCGGGTCCCAAAACTAATAACATTTAACTTAGAATGTATACATTGCTTTAAATTTTATAAATTTGTTATAAAATACATATACATCCATGGTTACAAGGCATATTCTCCTTTGTCTTTTTCAGTATTTGATTATTCATTGTATTATGTAACATATGATATTGGATAATTAAAGACCAAAAATGTGGTCCAAGTTTTTGTAGAGGCTTGAAAGCTTTATTAAATTTATGAAAATGTTTGGGTTTCATATAAAATATTTCTTCTTAAACTCTGAAATATTTATTTTACTCTTTCAAATTTCATTTTTATTTACTTTTCATTACAACATTTTCTTAGGGTTTTGTAAATAATAAAATTTTGTTTATATTTTGTTTTATGTCAATTTTGTTTACAGAGATTTCACTTTAATTATTCATTTAACTTTTCTTTAAACTTTGTTTCATATAAAACTAAAAACTAATTATTAAGGAAATCTTTTATACTTTAAATTAGTTCCGATAAACATTTATTAACTTTTATATTTCTTACTTCCTTTAAATAATACCTTAAGCATTTGTATTATTAATGTTATTTTAAATTTTATTTCATGTAAGGCATAAAAATTATAAAGTTTGAAAATAAAAAAAAAATGAAATATTGCAAAATCTTAAAAGTTATATTCATGCTTAGACTCTAGGTTGTTAGGGTCTAGATGCTTTATGTCTAGGCTATGAAATAGGGTGACAATTCCCTCATCTTCTTGGTTTATCCGACCAAGAGGTTTGAGATGTTGGTGTTGGGAACTCACTAGTTCCTCAACATCAACATATTTTGACGGCCATAATAGGGAGGACCGTTCAATGATTTTTCTCTAGTTTTGATTCAAATGCTTATATTTATTTTTATAGAAATGCATTTACTCACCTTACCCCATTATGCATAAACTTGATTTTGATTTGATCACCAATCTGTCCATGGTTGGTTGTCCTCTTTTTAGAGTTTACCCATGGGAGTCTTCTCGCGATCATGTCAACAAATTCATTCAATTTTGTCAATTTGTTGGGGTACAAGATGTTTATACTACTTCTGACATTTTCTCTCTTACTCTTCATGGCCAAGTAGGATATTGGTATAGGCTCATAAATCCTAACCCTAATTTGGTGGGAAGGACGATTTACACGAAATTCATTTATGACTTTCCTTCTCCACCTACCCCTCCTCAATGTGATTTTTGTAGTGGTCCTCATGCACAATCGACTTGTAGATTTTTTATAGAATCCAAGCAAGCTTACCATGGAAACCCTTACCTCTTCTTGAATGTTCAAGAAAATAATTTTGTATCTCACGGTATTTTATCAAGAAATTTAGGGGTTTGTGATGAGTCTTTCTCTTGTGAATCTGCTCATGTTTTCATTGATCATGAAGTTTTATTCAATGCCTTTCCTTTCGATGATACTCTTTTTGAAATTCATTTTGAGCAAGATCATGTTTTATCTGATAAAATACTCTTAAAGGATGAATCTCGTGAAGAAAATAATATTGACTTACACAACATTGCTCCTAATATCCTTCTTCCTCATGATAATTCCGAAGAAAGTGAGAATGAAGATTCAGAGAATGATATAGTTTCATATGATTTTTATTTTGAGGACATGGTAGAATATATTTTTAACACATTTCAACCGAAAAATATTGTTTGTCCAAATGAATGTTTAATAAAGAAATCCAAGTCGAATATCTATGCTTTGATAATAAATATGATACACAAACCCCAACTCTTTGCTTTGATGATGATTTGACCAATCAAACCATTTCATCCATCCAAAATTCCATCATTCTTGAACCTAATGGATGAATCCAACAGCGAGATCATGGTTTATCTCAAATATTTCATTCATATACATATAATGAAGAAGTTGACTATGTAAAGAAAGATTGTGTTGACCTTTATAGTCCACTTTATTATAAAGTATTTTATGATGATGAATGGCCAAAACAAATTGCTGAAGACTCTTTTGATTTTATTGATACACGAGATGGGTTTTCTTTTGAAGATCCTCATGAAGTTAATCAAGGTCTTGAAATACATAATGATTATTCAAATCCACTATTTCAATTAGAATAATTCAATCATCTCGACATTGATACCCCTATTGATATGTGCACTCTTTATTTTGATGATGATGATGAGTTCAAGGGAATTACTATGTTTTTTAATCCTTTATATTAATCTTCTTTACATTACGATGACCCTATTTCTGATAGGAAGTTTCCAAAAGATGATATTAATATGATTGATGAGTGCATTGACCATATCTTTGATATTCAAACCTTGAACCCTAAACTTAAAGTTCTCAATTAAATTGATACTTTCAGTGTAAGATGCATGACTCATATTGTTGGTTGGCATGTTTTGAAGGATGGTGATAATTTCTTTTGGGTCTTGATAAGTCCTTTCTCCTCACCATGCCATTTCATGTTACAATGTTGACACCCTTCCATGCTACAAAACTATACCATATTTTCCATATTCCTTTCATATGAAAACTTTATTATCTTAAATAAAATAATCTAGCTCTTAACTTTCTTTTCAAATATAGATTATTCACATTATGTTTTGAAACCCCATAGATTCATGCAAATCCAAATCCCATACTCTGTGGGGTTGAAGGGGAAAATGAAAAACATATGTTTGTGGACTATGTTTTTACCAAAGATATATGTCTCAATATTTTAAAGCAATTAAAGTGTACAGATATTTGGGAAGGAAGACAGGTAATTGATTATTACCTTAACTGAATAAAAAAAAAAAAGGAAAATTCCAAAGAGTTACTAAGTGTTATCTGCTGGGAGATTTGGAAACAAAGGAATTAGGTAATATTTGAAAATAGGTTTCTCAACAGGTTCAGAGTGTGCAACATTATACTCCAGGTTATGGGAGAAACTTATATTCACAAGGTAGATAAGGGGAGCAAAATATATAGACCGCCTGTACTAGACTAGGACTTGACAGTTGGCTTATTTGATGGAGCCTCACAAGAAAGAGGAGCAAATTGTGGGGTTGGTGCAGTTATTAAATGTCCTTTTCTAGGTACTTTCAGATTGAAGATGAATTGTGGAAATGGTACTAACATAAAAGGGGAACTACTTGCCTTGTGGTGCATACTTTATTTCGCATGCTATAAAAAGATAAATAGAATACAACTAGTTGGAGACTCAAAGATTATTATAGATTGGTTTACTAATGATTGTAACCTTCAGGTGATCTCTCTTCATCCTTGGATGTCAAGAATTCAAGTGTTGAGCGGGAGATTTGATCAGATAAAGGATCAACATATATACATGTTTATAATAAGAAAATAGATGAGTTGTCTAAAGAAGCTCTACTCTTAAGTATAAGTAATGGTCAAATAACTCCCGATAACCTAAAGGAGTTGCATATTATTATTATCAATGAAATAGATGCTTGCAAATTTACTCTTCCATAGATGGAAGTATAGCTCCATTATTTGAACAAGGAAAGAACTCAACATGAGTTGAGCGTCTTATTCATCCAATACATCAACATGTAAATGATAGTGCAAAGAAAGGAATTGACATGACTTCGTGGTGTCTAATGATTATTAAATGTTTACAAACACAATCAATGGATGCAGCGATAATTGTGACAAATGCCACAATAATTCATGCAAGTCATGCCATTCGTACTATATTTTTCTCTTAGCTTATAAATTATCGAAGGAATAAAGGTCACAACCAATGTATTTTCAACGAAAATGATACTCTTTCAATAAATGCAGACAATTCTGGATTTGGAAGTTGTTAAAGAAAATACTTAATTACATCTTTAACTAATTAGTTAGTTAGTTTACCGTTACAGGAGTTAGTAACTCTGTAACTTCTTGTAACCATATTGTATAACTATACATGTTCATATTAATAGAATACACATCAATAGTATAGTGTGTTGCATCAAATCTGTCTCTGCTTAATCTTTCCATGGTATTAGAAGAAGTGTGGGCCTCACTCCATCATTGGAGAACCCAGAGACCCAGGGTTATAAAAGTATATCCATTTGAGAGAAGAGGATTCGATTTCGAAACTACTGCTATTGTTGTATAGCAGGGAAGTAAGTGATGAATACATCCTTTCTGTACACACAAAAGATTAAAAAAATTCGGTTGGAATTTCGTGCAGTCGAAGTATACCATCGAGAGTTTCGTGCGTTGAGGAAAATGCGCAGAGAAAGCCAAATCCAGTCGAGTGGCGGTCGAATTATTCAAGGCTAGTGTTGTGGAGTCGGCCGCCGGAGGTTGTCCCCACGAAGTCAACCACCGTACCCCCAAAATTGGAACGATTTGGTAAATATCGTAAAGGCTCAAATTTTCATTTGTTTCTTCTTAAGAGTGACAAGGGTTTTGTGTAGAGTTTGCGTCAGTTTGGTGTTGGATGAAGCAAGTATTGGAGGATGAACACAGAAGTTTACAGTATGTTGAAAGGTCCACTCGTTTACATTTTTTTTCTTTTTGATTTAGAATATATTTATTTGTGAAATGTTGAAAGGTCCACTCGTTTACATTTTTTTTCTTTTTGATTTAGAATATATTTATTTGTGAAAAAAAAAAGATTGAGTCGCATTTGGAGAAGCAAAGGCATTATTTTAAAAGTGGAGTTATTTGAAGTAAGAAGAATTTTATTTTATTTTCCAATGAATTTCAAGAATGAATTCAAATTTATTGGGGGCATTTATTAAATACTAGAAGTTATAAAAAGCCATCAGTAAGATTTATTTAGTAGTTTGGCGGCAATTTAACCTTCATAGTGGAGCAAGTGGAATTTAACCCTCATACTGGAGAAAGTGGAGAGAGCCGAGACAAAACGAGTTTGTTGTTACCTGGCCAGCAACAACAACTCATATTTCATCTCAAAAATGAGAATATGTTAATGAAGGGTTTATGTGAATTTAATTTTTGCATGTCTTGGAATTTGAAATGTGAATGGGTATTGAGCTTAGCTAACTCAATACTAATGTAGTTATTTTGTTAGAATTAGCTCAACAAATACATATGAAATGAATTGTTGTAATTTGAGGGGTGCATGTTCAATTGTACTCGACACCCCAGTAGACACTCCAATAAGTTTTTTGGTTTAAGTTTTTTTTTGGTCCCATTTGTAAGAAGTTGTGAGCTTTGCTATAGGCAAGCTTTGTTCCCCATGTTCAGTAAGCCCTGATTGAATTAGGCCTACATAGGTCAATATGTGATCATGTAGCATGTATCCTTGGTTTCAAGCAACATGAAGCGTTGGCCATGATACATCACAACTATCCATGGTTTCGAGCAGCTTGAGGCACTGGCCAGAAGGAATGTGGTATTAAGTCCAATGTGGTATTAAGTCCACTTTGGTAGAGGAATGTGGTATTTTGGTAGAGGAATGTGGTATTAAGTCCACTTTGGTAAAAGAATGTGGTATTAAGTCCACTTTGGTAGATACAAGGGTGTCTACTCGTATGCTAACTTGATGATTGTATCAGAGAATTTGAATCTTCGATTAACAGGGGAAATGTGAGATATTAATCGTAGAGTCAGGATCAAGTTTTGTTTAAGGGGGAGTGTGAAGTCTATTGCATATATAGTGGTAGTTTTTCCCGGATGTAATTAAGGAGGAGTGTTAAGGAAAATACCTAATTACATCCTTAACTAGTTAGCTAGTTAGTTTACCGTTACAGAAGTTGGTAACATCTTGTAACCATATTGTGTAACTATACATGTTCATATTAATAGAATATACATCAATAGTGTAGTGGGTTGCATCAATTCTCTACTTAATCTTTTCAGAAATATGTAATGAATTTATCAGAACACAAGCAAGTTGTAGACACAAAGCACTCCTTCTCTGTGCAAATTATTTTTGTTGGTGGAGATTTCGATGCAAAATCTCTTAATACATTTCAACATCTTGGGATTACTCACATTGTATGCTTTTGCCCAAATGAGCTTAGTTAATCAGAAGCACAATATCCAGAATTTCTTTAATACATAAATTATTCGATATATGATACTAAATATGCAAACATCAGTTCTCTTTTGAACATGTTTCTGATTTCATCAAAAGTGTTGAGACGACTTTGTGTTGATCGAGATTACGCAAAGTATGATAGTGAATGGAAAAATAAAAGGCACAGGTGGTGATCATCCCATGGAGCATATATTATTCACGTCGACACAATATAATTGTTTTTTTTGGTAGTTGCTACAGTTTCCACCGGGGATTCGTATATTTGTACGATAAATAACATTTAGTTGGATTGATTTAGTCATGCATGTGCTAAAAGAAATGAAAAAATTTAGATAGAAGGGAGGCAATTTTGCAAACAATTAATCCACATGCCCTCAAATCGACATAATTAATATTATTTTAAATATTGGGTGATTCGCTTCAGTCTGTTAACTCGAAACTACCCTAACTACCAGAATCGACCATCAAAGAAGATAAAACGAGCAGCGCACAGCGAGCTGAAGAGGAAAAAAAATTGGGAGAGAGGGAGTATCTTGTAAGTGGCCAAAGAAGCAAAGCAGGGCTAAGTTTCAGTTGTGTTCTGAGGTAATTTGTTTATCTATTTAAGTTAGTGGTGTTTTAGGTATGAATTCTTTAGCACTAATTAGTTTTCTTTATGTAGATGGCTGCCATGAGTTTCATTGGCATTGCTTCGTCGAAATTATTTTTTTTCATTGTCTTCTTCTTTGCTTGATTATTTATTATATGATGTAACATACACACCAGAACTTTGAACTCTTGAAAACTTCATTAAATCTATAAAAATATTTGAGGTTTCACTTTAATAAAAGATTATTTCTTTTTTAAGAAGGATATGAAATATTTCTTTTACTGCTCTAAGTTTTTTTTTCGTTTACTTTCTTTAACGTCATATTTTTAAAATATAAAAAGATAAAAATCATAATTTTATAAAAAAAACTTATTTATTTATTTTCATTTAATTAGTTTAAGTTTTCACTTTACTATCTATTTTTAAAAGAAAACACACAATTTTTTTTTATTTTCACTGACTTTAACATTAAAATAAAGAAAAAAGATTTATTACAACATTTTCTAGGTTTTTGTAAATAATAAAATTTTGTTTATATTTTTTTTATATCAATTTTGTTTAGGGTGCGTTCACTTTAATTATTCATTAACTTTTTTTTAAACTATATCTCATATAAAACAAAAAACTATTTATAATTTAAAAAAAAAAAACACAAAAAAATATTCATTTTTCACTAACTTTAACATTAAAATAAGAAAAAAAGACCCATTACAACATTTTTAGGGTTTTGTAAATAATAAAATTTTGTTTATATTTTTTTATATCAATTATTACAACATTTTTAGGGTTTTGTAAATAATAAAATTTTGTTTATATTTTTTTATATCAATTTTGTTTAAGGACCTTTCACTTTAATTATTCATAAACTTTTCTTTAAACTATATTTCATATAAAACTAAAAACTAATTAATTATTCATTAACTTTTCTTTAAACTATATCTCATATAAAACTAAAAACTAATTATTAAGGAAATATTTTTTACTTTAAATTAGTTCTAGTAAACATTTATTATTTTTTAGGTTTCTTACTTGATTTAAATAATACCTTAAGAAATTATATTATTAAAATTTTATTTTAACTTTTATTTCATCTAAAGCATAAAAATGATAAGGTTTGAAAATACAAAAAAAAATCAAATATTGCAAAATCTTAAAAGTCATATTCATGTTTAGATTTTAGGTTGTTAGGATCTAGATGCTTTATGTATAGGGTATAAAATAGGGTTACCACCTTTTCTTGGTTTAGCTAAATCAAGAGGTTTGAGATGTTGGTGTTGGGAACTCACTAGTCTCTCAGCATCAACACTACCTTCTAAGAGAGAGAGAGAAAAAAATCCTTCTAAAAGAGAGAGAAAAAAAAGGGTGGCAAGACATACTTCGTTAAAGCACATAAGAAACAAACAACCTTCATCAATAATGGAGTGGTGGATATGGAGAAGCAAATGGAGGCCATGTTCTTCCATCTCCTTAATGGTCTAGATTTTGGAGACCAAAATATTGCAAATGGGGAGATGTGATTTGAATTGGATAAGGGTGGCAAGGACAAGCAACCTTTGTCAATAATGGAGTGGTGGATATGGAGAAGCAAATGGAGGCCATGTTCTTCCATCTCCTTAATGGTCTAGATTTTGGAAACCAAAATATTGCAAATGGGGAGATGTGATTTGAATTGGATAAGGGTGGCAAGGACAAGCAACCTTCGTCAATAATGGAGTGGTGGATATGGAGAAGCAAATGGAGGCCATGTTCTTCCATCTCCTTAATGGTCTAGATTTTGGAGACCAAAATATTGTAAAAGTTGAAAGGAACTAGTATTATCAAAATCATGTTCTTTTATTAAATTTTTATAGAGTGAGGAATATGAGAGCTTAGAATATTAGGAGGGAATTAACAATAGAATCCTTTTCATTTCCTTATATGTGTAAAAATGTATTCATGTTATGTCTTATACAAAGTTTGATCTTTAATTTTTTTGGATATTCCACTAGAACAATTCCTCACAATAGATCTCACAATATTCTAAAATATCTTAGAATGCAGTTTATTACCTTATATATCATATTTACTAGTGTTGGATTTAAGGATTTAAGTGGGGTTTCAGACCTAGGGTTCGTGAAGCGGACCAACAAGTACCTCATACGCGCCGACATATTCAATATTCAATGAATGAAGAAGGTCTCACCCGAGATGCCATGAGAATCGCATAGACTATAGGATTTGTATACTAGAAGCACTCATCACATACCCATGTAATCATTCATAACTACCATAATATTACTACACAGAATAATACAAAACTAACATACATCCAGACCATACCTTATCAAATGTAGAAATAAACATGCTTTGGGATTTATTCATTAAACTCAAAGGCACTCCGATACATTTCTATACACAAAGGTTGAAGCATGCTCCATATGCATTCTCAAAAAAACAAAGATGATCCATGCATTAAGATATCCTTTCTCTCTCCTATTCCCACACATAATACCTTTGAATACAACAAAAACTGATACAAATCCAAAATGGAGCTCCAACTTTTTTTCAACTCACATACTATCATCAACTAGAATCTCTCCTAGTGAACAAAAGCCCAACCCTTACATTTATGCATGAATCCCCCTTAAGTCTATTCGAGCGTGGAAATAAAAAAAAAACTTGTTAGATCACCCTCAACCTCAACCATGACCAATTAGGTTGTTACAAAAATGGTTATAACAATTACTAAATATCTTTGAGGATTCATCATGCATGTGATCTCTTCAATTCCTTGTGCACACTACAAAATGACTTGTCTTGCACAGTAGATCTAGGGTTGGCATGGAAACTAAACTTGGCATTACAGAATGCATCTTCTTGGGTGCACATGCAGTTTTGACTTGTGGTACATGTGTAGTATGTAAAATTTTAGGGTGCCAATAGCCCCCCAACACTATTAGTTAGCTCGTCCTTGAGCCAATGACGTTGTTTTGTCAATATCCACCGGATGAAGTGTTTAGAACCACAAGTTGGACTTAGTGGGATTTTTTTAAAAGTCTCTATTTAGGTACAATTTTTCAAGCGATGGCTAGTGTTGTAGCCATACATAGGCCCTGGAATTTATCGATAACCCCCTATATTCTAGATGTAAATTTGGCCTTCAATATTCAATATCTCAACCTCTTGCTCGTCGATCTCAGTCTAAACTATCTGGGGATAGATATCATTCAACATACTATACAGAACCACCTACTTGTCCAAGCCAATTCCTTCCTACAGGACTTGACGATATCACCCTCGAACCTCTAGGTCTCTAGTGTAAGTTTTAAACCTGTGAAGTAAAGCAATGCATATAGATTCTTAAGAAAAAACAAAAATTAATCAATGGTTCATTCACATAGTACACAGAGATTTATACCGGAAACCCTCAATCGGGAAAACCTTTCTTATATTCATTATATCCAATTTCACCATTCACTATACAATATATATACAATTTTTTTAGGTATTCCGTAGATACCAAAACCCTAAACCCTTAATCTGGGATTAATTTACAAAACTGCTAAAAATAGCAAAAACCGCCCAAAAAAAAAAGATGGGCGCTGCCCCGAACCTTGTCGGCCCAAGGCTACCGCCTGTTGCTGAACGTTGTGCATAATCGGGGGGGGGGGGGG
>JASDQU010369924.1:0-10950 GCA_032191745.1 Picea mariana
TGCATCTTCATGAGTACACCCAGTTTTCCATGTTTCATGCTTAAATAAGGTTATAGGCGACAAGATCCCAGTTCAAACTATATTTCCAGAACTTGGCAATGAAGGAAAAATCATATTGGAGCCTGAAGCCATCACTAACACAAGAGTTTTCCAGATGAGGAATAGATCCATTTCAGAGTATCTCATTAAATGGAGGAAACTACCGACATAAGATTCCACTTGGGAAGATGAGTCTTTTATACAGAAGCATCCAGAGTTACGCAAGTGTTGTAGACAACACTTGTCTCAAGGGGAGGGGCATGTTAAGCCCTAATAATGGATCATTACCCCTTAATTGGGGCATATTATATTAGTAATGTTCTTTTATTTATGTCAGCTTTAGGCCATTAGTTGTAATTATACCTCCTAGTCTCGTATATATACCAAGGAGACATTTTCATTTTGAATCATCTTGGAATTGTACATTTATGTGGGCATAAGGAGGTTGCCCCCTCGAAGAGGCTTCTTATCTAAATTTCTCTCTTTTTCAAGGCGTTGAGTACTTATTATGAGGTTTTTCTATGCTATATTGATATTTGGTTCTTAACAACACTCCACTCAGTCGACATTGTGAGAGACTAAGGAATTATAAGGAATAAGGTCTCTGCCTTATTGCGCGCTCCTTAGAAATCTTCGTGACCGACTGTCTCAATCTACCCTCACGACATCATGGACGTTTCAAAATAGGTAATCGTTAACCTATCATTCATACCACAATGGGAGTACTATTAGTCTATGATAGGGACACTACCACACATTTCCGTCAAATGTATAGTTTCTGTTCATGGCCCCTTTACTCCTTATGTGAGTTAGATTAGCAAGCACTGTTAAGCCTGCATCCACTCACAAAAAATATGTCAATAATTCCATACATAAATCATAATAAATTCAATCATACAACATATGTGCGTGAAATGAAATAATCAATAGATACAATCCACTCCCTGGCTCAATCCAGAGTCCAAGGGAATCCATCGATGCCATCAACATCCTTAACCTGTTATGTGTCCTGCACACTCAGGACGACTTGAGAAAATCATATGTCAATATATATACATCAATATAATCAATAAGACATAACAACTCAACATCATCATACATAATGCATAATATGAATGAAATCACAGTGTATCATACCTAGATCACTTGCAAGCAAGTGTCCTCAAAGAATAAGTCAATAATAGTGTGCTCAGTGGAGAAGGATGTTACATACACCCCCTCTTGTTTTAAACTTTGTCCTAAAGTTTGTACAATATATATTAAAGTAAGCAAATAAATGCATCTAACATAGATCTATATGTCTAAACTGTCAAACAAGTAAGGAAACTGTTGACGCATCTCAAATGCGTTCTCCCATGTAGCCGAGTGTGGACTATAATTGTCCCACTGGAAATTGACCTGATCGACTATTCAACGTCGTAGCTGTCAAATGCAATGGTACAAAATATGTGTTGGCTTCACCATGAGAAAACCCTCATCTGACACCTGTAAGTAACTCATGTCAATAACATGTGAATGATCACTAATATAATGTCTCAAAACAGATACATGAAACACATCATGCATACGCCTCAAAGAATCATGCAAGGCTAGTTGATAAGCCACAGGTCCTTTCTTTTCCACTACTTTGAAGGGTCCCACAAACCTAGGAGATATTTTATCACCCTTTCCAAACTTGATCGAACTCTTGTGCGGTTTGACCCGCAAGAAGACTCTGTCTCCAAATTCATAACTATGGTCTACACGATTCGCATCAGCATTACTCTTCTACCGATCTTGCGCTTATTTAATCCTCTGTCTTATTGATTTCATATATTATTCCATTTCTTGAATCACTTCTGGTCCTACTAGAATGTTGTCGTCAAGTCGATCCCAACTCAATGGTGTCTAACATGGTTTTCCATAAAGAAACTCAAACGAGGCCATATTGATCGTACTCTGATAGATATTGTTATAAGAAAACTCTACTAGTGGCAAGAATTATTCCCAATGTTTCTGCTGGTCCATCAGATACATGCATAACATATCCTCCATAATCTGGTTTGTTCGCTCTATTTTCCCATCTGTCTCAGGGTGATATGCTGTACTAAAATTTAGTTGTGTTCCCAAATCCTCTTGGAAACTAGTCCAAAATGGTCGTGTAAATACCGATCCTCGATCAGATATTATTTTTCTTGGCACACCATGTAATATCAAAACCTCGCTGACAAATAATCTAGCTATGTCTAGATATTGATACATCATAGGCATAGGAATAAAGTGTGCACTCTTCGTCAAAGTGTCAAATACCACAAAAATCAAATCATGCCTCCTTGCGTCAGTGGAAATCCAATGATATATTCCATCGAAATGAAATCCCATTTCGATTGTAGAATAACACATGGCTGTAACAATCCTGCTGGATGTCTATGTTTAGCATCCACTTGCTAACATTCTAGACATCTCACCATGTAAATAACTATGTCTGCTTTCATTCCCTTCCAGAAGAATAAAGGCTTAAGGTCTTCCTTCATCTTCGTGACTCCCAGATGAGCCATGTATACTGATCTATGAGCTTCACTCAAGATCAAACTTCTTAATTCATCGTTAGGCAATACGTAAATTCTTCAATTAAATATCAGTAATCCATTGTTGTCTAATGAATAACCTTCATACTTCGGTACCATCATGGTATCTTGTCCAATATTATTATTAACTTATTTATACCAGTCATCATCGAATTTTAAAGTTAGAATATTTTCTCAAAGATTGATCTTAAGAGGCAATACCGGAAATATGTGTGGTCTCCTACTCAACGCATCCGCCACTAGGCTCAAAGTTCCTTTAATGTAAGCAATTTCAAAAGAGTATTCGCTAAGAAATTATGACCAACTCCTTTGTCACACGTTCAAGTCACTCTGTGTAAAAATACGTTGCAATCCATAATGATTAGTCTTTAATTCAAATTTCCATCCAATCATATAGTGTCTCCAAACTCTCAAGGCATATACAATAGCTAATAACTCCAAGCCATGCATTGCGTATTTCTCTTCATTCTTTCTCAATTTCCTTGAAATGTAAGTGATCACTCGACCATCTTGCATTAAAACTCCGCCTAACCCTTCCTTGGATGCATCTGTGCATACAAATAACTCCTTGCCCATGTAGAGGAATTTTGGTATCAACGCTTTCGTCAGTAACTCTTTGAGCCTTTGAAATTATTTTGTGCATTTCTCAGTCCACAAGAACTTCTTGTTCTTCTTCTGCAATTCTGTGATCGAATTTTCTATCTTCAAAAAGCCTTCGAAGAATCGTCGATAATATCCTTCTAAACCCATAAAACTGCATACTTCTTGTACGTTTTTTGGTGTTGGACATTCCATAATAGCCTCCACTTTCGCTGGATCCACAACAATTTCTTCACTAGAGATGATATGTCCCAAATAATGAATCTTCGATTGGTAAAAAGATAATTTTGATAGTTTTCCATACAATTTGTTTTCTCTTAGGCAATATATAATGAATCTCAAGTGTTCATCATGCTCTTCCTTCATCCAAGAATAAATCAATATTTCATCAATAAAAAACTTGAACAAACTTGTCCAAGTATTCACGAAACACCCCATTCATAAAAATCATGACTACCTAGGGGAGTTTGTCAATCTGAACGGTAAAACTATAAATTCATAGTGTCCAAATCTCCTCTTAAAAGTGGTTTTAGGGATATCTTCCTCTTTGATCCTTAACTGGTGATATCTTGATCTCAAGTCAATCTTCGAAAACACCATCGCTCCTTTCATTTGATCAAATATATCATCAATACTTGGCAACATATACTAGTTCTTGATCGTAGCTTTGTTCAATTGATGGTAGTCAATGCAAATCCTTCATGATCCATCCTTCTTTCTAAAAAATATCATTGATGCACCCCATAGTGACACGCTTGGATGTATCATTCCCAAATACAACAACTCCTTCAATTGCATTTTCAAATCCTGTAGTTCAGGCACTGACATCTTATAAGGTGTTCTCGCTATCAATTCAGTTCCAGGTTTCAAGTCGATTGTAAACTCCAACTCTCTTTCGAGCGGTAAACCTGGTAACTCTTATGGAAACACACCAACAAAATTTTGCACTATAGGAAGGTTTTCTAGTCCTTCCGCCTCACCCTTTTCATTTAGCGCTAAGATTGCATATAAATTGCATACCTTGCACATAATATTTTGCAATTGTAGGGAAGAAATAAACCTCAAGGACACTCCCTGGTTTCTTCCTACAATCACTCTACTTTGTCACAAATCATTCATCAAACTTAACTGTTTCATCTTAAAGTTAAGTATCGCATCATGCGACTCCAACTAATCCATACCAATCACTATGTAATAAGATCCTAAGATCATGACATAAATATCCACCTTCATTACAAGATATCCCAAGTTAATTCTACATTCTGTAACCTTTCCTCCAACCTTTAGTTTGGCACCTGATGCCATTTATATGTATTTGAACTCATCCTGCTCGAATACCCTTTCCTTAATTCTCTTCAGCGCTGCGCTAGAGATGAAGTTCTCTATAGCACCTGGATCTATCAATATACTGTAGTTTTGGTCTGCAATTGTACCTGACATGTCTAGCATAGTGGAATGATGCTCAGCCTGATAGTTTTCCACCGCTGCATGTATCTTGTGGGACTTACCCAAATCTCCAACTGTAGTAGGTGATAATGATCTGACCACTCTAGCCTTCTCAATTGAAAAATCTCACTGGTAATGTGGCTCACCACATGTCCAACATCCAATATTCGGTCCAGTGCTCTTGATCCCCGAAGAAGAAAATGCTGGTCTAACAACCAATGATCTTGGTCTGTTCTGCTGAACATGCCTAAATTATTGTTGTTGTGGTCGACGCTGCTTCTACTTCTATGGTCCTCTGTAAGGAGTCCTATGATGAGGCGTATATCATCATGGTGTTGTGAACATAGGTCCTCTGGGCATATCTCGATGCCCTGAAGCTTGTCTGGTTGGTGTCTGGTGCTGCTGCGCTCCCGGTGTCTCCTGTACACCTTGTCTAGAAGGAGTCCTTCCCTGAACCTCACTGTTCAACTCTTCCTCAACTATGAAGGCATTCTGAAATGCATCGTGTAAATAATGAGACATTAGGATTTGTACCTTTGCACGAATGTTGAAGTTAAGGCCAAACATAAACTTGTTTACCTTTAACTTCTTCGTGTTCATATATGGAGCATATCTAAGTAGCTCCATGAATATGGCATCATACTATGGAACTATACAACTACCCTATCATATGATGTTGAACTCATTAAGCTGATGCTCAATGAATTCCTCAGACAAGTACCTCTCTTGGAACCATTCCTCGAACAATTCCCATGACACGTCTTCGAAGACTATGTTTAGTTGAGGTAGGAGCATCTTCCACCATAGAATAACACTCCTCTTCCTCTAAAATACTTCCATGCATACTTTCATGTTGGAGGTGTAATCATGAAGTGTGAAGCACATCACCATATTCTCCAACCATGCCTCGACGTCTAAGTCATCCGTGGCACCCCATGAATTCAAAAAAATTCACCTTCTTAAGTTCTCTGTGCATACTACCACTACCAGATGGAGTGCACTATGAACCCTCATTGGGTATAGACGCTCTACCCTCATATCGATATAGGTGGTTAATTAATTCCTCAAACATCCTTTGAAAGGATCTAATAAAACTTACCACATCCCTCGCAACAACCTGTTCTGGCTCAGTATTCTATGCATATCCCTAAAGGTTAGACCCTTTTGGCATGTGTACTATCGGAGGTGTCACACCTCTTCCTCTAGCACCACGTTGTCTACTTCCCTTACGTCCTCTAACCATGATTACCTGCAAGAAAAATTTCAGATCTTTATTAGCGATCTAATTCAATCATTTAGTTTAATGTAGTGGATGGTGTAATGGTCCAATGTCGTAGGGTTGAATCGAATCTGATACCATATGTAACAATGCCTCTGTTACATCTTAAATTAATTGATAAATGACATGAGATATATATTTTTTAAAAATTAATAAAAAATCATTTGAACAGGTGAAACATGATATTAACATACTTCAACAATACACATTCTATTCCATTCATCTCATTGCACAACTATATTTATAAACAACTTCAATGTATTAAGGATATTCCATATCACATAACATCACATACAACAAGATTACAACATCATGATTATTCAAGATCAACCACAACTAGTTTCATCACACAACATCATTTCTTATAACATAATAATCATCATACAAGGCAATCAAGAAAATCTACCCATCCAATCTACCTGCAAGGTTAGGACCTCCAAGACACATAATCAATGCTCAAGTCCAAGATTCATCTGATTTATTTTGACCACTTAAGGTCTCAATATTGGCAATTGTTTCGAGGAACAATGAATCATCTAATTCTCTTATCCAAACTCAAATCTAGACTCAGGATCAATATCAATAAAGTACTAAATCATAACATAATTTAAATTATTAAATCCCAAACACTAGTCAATTTTTCATTCCCTTAAATGTTATAAAAACCATAACTATCCATCATATATATAATATTCCATATCCTTATGAAATTCATCAATTAATTACAAGTCACCATTTAACAAATATCTCTCTTTTCCCAAGGAAATACAAGCATCAATCATTAATTAAAATTTGACAGCCTTCCAATGCACACATCGAGTAATCATACATTATGAGTTAGCATAATAGATATATGTATACATTTGAAAGAGAAACTCTCAATCACCGAGAGGAGACTGTAAAATTTTTGTGTACTTTCTAAATCAAGATAATGTGACAAGTAAATTTGTGTCTGCGTGGTTGTATGATTCTGAAAATGAGAATTAAATTTTGTTTCGGATCCAAAATTTCTGTTATGGGAGTCACACAACAAGGTCTTCCTAGTGCCAAAACAAGAGGTTCAAAGATGGACCTTTTGAAGTACAAATATCATCAGAGACAATGCAACTACACAGAGTAATTGCATTTAGGTGAGCAGGAGACCTCTTAGAGTCTAGATCTCACGAGGGAACACACCATGTGCGCCAAAGAAAAGATTCATCTTGGTGACGAATCTCCATGAGGGAAAGCGAGGGTAAGTCTCCAGGAGGATAATTTCTTTGTTTTAGGTTTGAGTGGACGAGATCTAATCAAGAGGAGTCAAAATCCCTTAACCATTAGATCATATAGGAGATGCACACTAAATAAACCTTAATATATTCATGCTTTGTTACTTCGATGGATTATAGTTGATTGTGTTAAGTAAGCCCCAAATCCCGAAGTCGCAGAGTGAATCTACACCGTAGATCGGTGGGAGAATACTAGCCGTTCGATCTGTAAGAGTTCAACAATTCAACAATTTTGAGTCCTAATTGTCTAAGAGCTAAAAACCTTGAAGCTTCAAAGTCCCAAAGTGAAGGACAATCGTAGATCTGGAAATTGATTACGGGTCGTTAGATCTACGAATCTTTGTTCTTCATAGGTTTGTTAATTCGGTACTCCAACATAATTAGAGTCATGAAGCTAAAGGTTAATGAACTCCTGAAGTCCTGAAGTCTGAAGTAAATCCTTACCATCAAACACTATGTACACATGTCCGTAGATTTTGAGTATTCGAAATTCGACCAATTAGGAGGTGGTGGGTGAAAGTTGTTTTGGTGAGAAAAGTCCCGAACTTCGGGAGCTTAGAATTAATCCTGATTGTTGTCGACGATTAATAAAGGACCATCATATCTGTGGGTTCGACCTTCGCTAGTTCAGAGGTAACGTGAGTTGTAGTTGTGAAAAATTCCTAAGCCTGGAGTCTCGAAGCTTCTTCTAGCCTTAGATCTGAGTAAGGTGTGGGAACCGATAATCTCTGAGTTATTTAGGATTCAGTACTTTGACAAAAAATATTTGTTATTGCAAAAGGGTGAGAAACACCAGAGTCCCGAAATACATAGTGGATGAAAACCATTGATCTAATGAGGAGTATAAGCCGTCAGATATTTGAGCCCTTCGAAGGTTCGACAATATGGATGGAACAATCTCAAGTTGTGAAAACAGGGAAAAGCCATGAAGCCCGAAGTTTTGGAGTGGATCCCCACCGTAGATTCTTGCGTGAGGAGGATATCTGTTAGCCATTATATTAAATCTATAATCATTGACGAAGGTAAGTGAAAGGTTAATGTTAATCTAAAACTGTCGGTCAATTCTCTTTACGACCGAATTCGACCGGTAATCACTTCGGGTGGAAAGGAGTGTTTAAGTTGAAAAACCTCTGGAGCACCGTAGTCCAGGAGCTCTGAATAACACCCTTTTTGGCTAGAACTAGGTTGTATCCCGTGGTCGCATACATGAATTTGTCAAGGAAAAAGGGCTAATGCACAAAAAGTTAAAAGTCAAAATCCAGAGACTTCAACATGATTCCCTCGGTCCCGAAAACTATGGATTTAACTTGAATTTAAGACATACACTCATGCTACAAGTACTTGATATTTAACAACAAATTCGACAGAGAAAAACATGATATAAATTTTGGATTTTATGAAATTCTATAGAGGTCCATAATACCACAAATTTGAATTGACATAAGCGTTCATAGGAAAAAGATACAAGGTTTTGGATCCAGTATACAATTCGATATAGATCCCATGATAATAATTTAATTAGGATTTAAATGTAAATCAACAAAGGTCCAAATTACCAATGGAATTGATTTGTCAACAAAAATCAACATACGATCAATGATGTGAATTAAATTAGGCTTTCAAATGAATTTTATCAAAGAAACTCACGATACAAATCAAAGCTAAATCCTTAATTGACAATGAACAATGCACAGTTAAATTTCCTAACATAGTCTCAACTAAAAACTCTGATCAAACATACTTCAAATATGGATGAAAATATATACTTTAAACATAGAATATACACAATATAAATTCACATTTTGTAATGAGGATCAGGCCATTCAATTAGAGTTCGAAAAAATTCCAAAATTATAACGAAGAATTAAAATATAAACACTGTAACAATTATTCGTTTGGTAACAAACGTAACACTTGGAATTAAGACTTTAAAATGAATCTACAATGAATCTATCAATCTATTATATTAATACACTCGTAATATAATTAAATTCAGAATATATAAATACCAGGACCAATGAAATTTTCGAAATGAATATGCCCTTCAAGTGTTGCGCTCCTTCCTTTCCTTCCCTTGCTAATCACATAGACTTCATTGGTACCTCCCAGCCAATGCTAGGGGTACGATTCTTCCCCCTTAGCCCCTCGAGCCACAAAGGGGACACACACAAGAAACCAACAAATATAACTCCAAGACTTGCCTCGCAAGGAAGAGCTTCCACTCTTTTTACAAGCTTGGTATCCCAACTCTCACAAGTAAAACACAATCTAGTCAAAATTTGGCACCATAACAATGCTTAGGAAATCATATCCCTTTCCCTTGTAACTTATTTGTTTTTATAGAATTTCTTCATTGACACATGTCCTCATGCACAGATAATTAACTTTTTAGTTAATTTAATTTTGATTATTCATTCACACAATTGTCACATTCTCCCCAAGTTACACCAGTATTTACCAATTTTATTTTATTTAAAAAGGTCAAAATCCCTCACATTCCTCAATGTGTTCCTATTTTCACTCCTAGGTGTCCCTTTGTTCCCCACATTTTAATTTAATGAGTGTCTCCTAACTAGATCTTAGTGAGAGTTTAATTATGAGTCTTCTTCTAGTTAGACTACTGGTAGGTTGACTCAATATTATATTCTATGTACACTCATTCTCTCAGGTTATTATTTATTTCTAATAAAATCCCTTTTTATTAATTTCATGCACACATTTGCATTTTATCAATCTTTAGATTTTACTTATTTTTCCTAGAAAATTATTTATCTCAAATATTTAACCCATGTCATAATTCATTTAGTCCTTTATTTAAATTTAGACCTAGACTTAGTCTTAGACTTAGGCTTAGACTCTTGTTAGGATTTTCAACTAAAATCTATGGTTTAATTTATTAGTTAATCCAACAAGGTCTAAATATTGCAATGTTTTCTAGGCCACCTAGATTTATTGACTCAAATTTAATTATATGACATTCTCTTCAAGACACACCTCCGTGCTCCAAGGGTGCCACTCATCTTAGACTTGTTTTGGAAGTTATCTGACCCTTGATGTCAACACTCCACTTAGTCGACCTTGTGAAAGAATAAGGGATTATAAGGAATAAGGAATCCACCTTATTATGTGATCTTTAGAAATCTTCGTGATCAATTGTCTCAGTTTTCCCTCAAGCTATCGTGGACCTTACAAACTAGGTAATCGTTAGCCTAACACTCATACCACGGTGGGAGTGCTAGCAGGCTGTGACAGGGACACTGCCACACGTCTCCCTCAAATGTCTGGTTTATGTGCATGCCCCTTTACTCATGTGAGTTGGATAGCAAGCATCATCAATCCTGAATCCATTGACAAAAACACTGTGAAAAATTCCATACATAAATCATAATATAGTCAATCATACAACATATGTGTGTGAAATGAAATACTCAATAGATACAATCCACTTCCTGGCTCAATCCGAAGTCCAAGGGAATCCATCGATTCCATCAACATCCTTAAATTGTTATGTGTCCTACACACTCAGGACAACTTGTCAAAAACATCTATCAATATATATACATCAATATAATCAATAAGCCATAACACCTCAACATCATCATATATAACCCATAATATGAATGAAATCACAATGTACCTGTTATAACCCTAAAATGCACCATACAGGTTTACCTGGCATCAGGCCAACTCATGCCTCTTCCTAGCCAAAGCCATGCTGAGTAACTCCTCAAAAAGCCACTCAAAACAAGCA
>JASDQU010369930.1:0-11424 GCA_032191745.1 Picea mariana
ATCTCAAGGCTAGGAATATTCTAAAATACTTCTATGGCATCTTTAAAGAACAACTTCTGTTTTAGAGGGTGGTACCTGTCTTCTTTAGGTGTTTCCTTCTAGATATGAGGCAGAGTATGAACATTAGCTCCTGTCTTCTCTCCTTCTCTAGTGACGATATTAAGGTTGGGCAATTGTCCCTTAATAACTCTCTTGATTTCTGAACTGATGAGGTTAGTTCCTTGTTGCCGTTCCCTATCTTCCCATTTTGCTATTTATTCTAGGCAGTCTTCAGTTGCGTGCCCGTTGGTTCTGCATTGAGAGCACCATGGCCTCCTTGGATGAGGACAATCTCTAGCCATTTGACGTTGCTCATCACAGGTATAACATCTTCTTGGCCCTCTTCCCCTAGTTCTTCCTCCTCTGAAGTCTCCTCCGGCTCCACCTCCTCGACCTCATCCTAGTCCTTGAGGGTTTTCATTCACCCTGAATGTTGTTCGGTCTAACCTATCTGCAAGTGCATCCAATGCTCTACATTGATTGGTAGTATGTGTGGTAGATGTACAGAAATCACAGTGTACTGTATTTGGTACTGTTGTATATTTCTACATAATGGGGCACTTTCTTGGCCCATGCCCATGTATTCATCATATTTCACAATACTCAGCTGCTGGTGCTGCTTGGACTCCTAGAAAAGCATGATATAGGGTGGGGTTATGGAATGGTAAGTTCATAGACACTTGCGCAACTCCTCCCGTGGGTCCTGGTGGGGGTACCATCAGATTCTGAGGAGGTCCCATTCCCCTTATTCGATGACATTAGTTCACCAGATGTCCTTCTATATAAAATCCTGGTCTGGGTATCATCAACTCTTGAATCGTTTATGTAAGTGCCAATATTTTCCCTTGTAGTTGCATTAGATTCACATCGGTTAGGTTCTGGTCACTCTCAGGCTCCCAGGGTATCCCGCCATGGCTTCAATCTTCATCGATTGTTCCAAGGTGTCTGTTAAAGTGGCTATCTACTGTTGCGTTAGCGGAATCTGAGTCAGAGGCAACAATCCTTGGATGTACCATTCTCTCTGATGTTTCTCATGGATTGGATGTTCCAACCTCCCTATAGCATCTTTAAACTTCTGGCTGTATTCCCAGGCTAATTCACCTTCCCGTTGCTGGATCTCGTGCAACTAAGAAAGAGCTTGCTGTTCTGACTGAGGTAGTTTGAACTTTGATATGAACCTTGTCCGTACCTGGCTAAGAGTGAATGCTTGACCTTGCACTCCTGGCACTCTTGGCTCAATGACATTTATGTACCAGTTGAGAGCGCGACCTCTCAATGTAGTCTGGAACTCGACCAACTTATTCACATTCAGAGTCTATCTGGATCTCCAGATTGCTTGACACAAGAACGAGTGCTTCTTAATGTATTCATTTACTTTACCCCAAAATTCTGGGTATCTAGCAATCAAACCTCCCGTATGGCCAACCATTGTTGATCTTGTTGTTCTTATCAATATAAACCTTAACGGTCCTGCTTGTGATCTACCAAAGGATCCCAATATCCTCCTTCTACTCGCACTTCCTGGTTGTGACTGACTAACTAATTGTACTAGAATAGAACTAGCATGAGAAGGTAGTATCCAACTTACCACTTGTATAGAAGACACTTGGGGTATGGGTGATTCGGGGCTGGTGCCACTAGCTTCGGGGTAGTTTTCTTTGATCTAGGGGGTCTCATTTGCTTCCACTAGAATGATCTCTTCGGCCGGATTCCCGATCTCTCCTGTTATTGGGGCTGAATATTCTCTCTCTTCTTCAAGATTCATGCCGATTTCTTCCTCTCTTATGTCTACACCTTCTCCTTCTTGTCCAACCTCCTAGGGACTGCTTTCTCTCATTGCTTCTCTCTCACTTAATCTTTGACTGGACAGTCTTTCCTATCATCTCATCTTCTGCAACTCTTCCATCTGTCTTTCCTCTACTTCTCCTGATCCAACTTCTTTCCTCAACTTCTCGGACTGTCTTGCTGCTTCCTTGATCTTTCTACACCACCACTTCTCGACTATGGTGGCTCTGTTCAAGGATCTCTCATCTCTTGAGTCTGTTTCTTGCTGTTCCCCCCCATTTATCAAAGAACCCTTCCCCTCTATCAATCCATGACTCTACCCCAGCCTTGCCCTACCCCAAGCGAGGGTGTTTACGTTGCCATCTTAGTCGGTGACATAATCAACATCCCCTCTTCCATTAAGAAAACCTTAATCCACAGGGGATTTCTCTAAACAACCTTCCCCTTGCATCTTTCTTGAAAATCACCTCTTTGCATGAAAATTATTGGTGGTTCTCAACTGCAAAATTGATAATATATCCTTCTAATGTGGTATTGATCCAGAAATCAATCGCCCGCGTGACTGGACAATCCAACTGATGAAGTGTTGCTATATTTTCGGTTTCCCAAGCACAAATCCTCTTGACTCATTCTTGGAACTCTGGAGCTTCTTGGAGCCTTTTTAACCAGTGGAAAAGTTCTCCTGAAAACTTAACCTAGAAAATCTCATACTGGTCGCTTGATCTTTCTGAGTAAAATATTGCTTCACGAGTATCTTCCACCAATTTTCCCCTCAGTTCTGCTTCTTTCCATATGAAGGTGTCACAGTTTCTTTCCCACCATTGGTCAATACTAGATCTATGGATCCATGGAAGCATCCTCCCTATAGGTTCCCTTTTAATGTAGGTCCCGATAATGGAACAATTTTGTTGGCACAAGTTTGACCAGACCAGGGTCCTTCTCAGGTTACCAACAAAAGGTACTGAGTAGTCTAGAGCATTGGAATTTTCATCTCTTCTGAAGAGAAGAAGTCTCACCCAAAGCGTTACTGAGACAAATAGATAGGGAAGGGTAAGGAAAATTTTTAGGAGGATCCACAGAACCTTTAGGACTCATCCTGATTTTGCGCTAGAGACATGAACATATCTGAATCTTATGTTGGCAAGAATCTAACCTACTTACATTACGGACAAGCATTTAAACACAGAACCATCAAGTAGAACTTATAAACCATAGAGAAGTATTGTAATGCATAAGTAAAAGACACAGAGACACATCATATTTTGAAAATTCAGGTCCTTCTTCATATTATCTTCATAATATTTATTTAACTACAGACTTAGAAATACATAGTAGTGCCCTGTACAGACTCTTGGCTCTAGACTCATGTCGCAGAGCTCCAATTCCCAGACTGATATGTCGATTACATTATAGACTCAGGACTTGACTTGACTTGATTGACAACAACCTCACCAAGAGGGAAAGATCATAATGAACTTAATCACAGTTCAACCGAACCAATAGCTAACCAAAAACCCTTTTACAATCATGTTCATCCCTATATATAAGCTAGGTTGTGTATTTTGTCTCTGCTTGCATGCTTTCTTGTTCTGTTGCAACTGTTGTTGCTTAGCTGGCGTTGCATTGTCTTTCGAACTGATTTATGTTGCTCTTCCTTGCTCTATTGTCTAGCTTCTTCTGAAGCTTGCACAACTCGTGATTAGTCAAAACTTGCGTGATTCCTTATCCCAAAAACAAAGGGCCCAACAGGAAGAAAGGTATGCAAGAGGAAAGCGATAGCTGGAAGGAAAAGTAGCACGCGCGCATGCATGGAAGACATAATGGCGCTAGGGTTAGGGATTTTGTAATACATTGTAATGGATGATGAGAAAAAAACACATATAAATAGACACCTAGTAGGTCTAGGTGGGAGAGAGGATGAAGTTAGAGAGAGGAGAGGGTTATGATTATGTAGTGTTACTTGCATGAGAAAGAGTAACTGTTTTGTAACACGACCGTAATCCGATCCAATTTTGTAAGCTATTGAGCTGTAGAGGGTCAGAAGGGTAGATCTTGAGGGTTAGCTCACATGCTGAGGATCCTGGTGTGATCTAGTCCGCCTCATAATAGGTCTTGACCCAACTGAAGATGAGTTGTAAAGCACACGACACTGTTGTTTTGGAACTATTATAATAAGAGAGATCAAGAGCCAGATCTTTGTGGACATAGCCCAGGAGGGGGTGAACCACGATAAAACCTGTGTTATGTGATTGAATGTTTATGTCTCTTTTACTACCTATGAATAGATGGTAGAATAATGTATGAATGAATTGATGGATCTATTTACATTACATGCATGAATGAGAATGATAGTATATTGCTTTAATAATTAGACATAATTCACAACGCGTTATTGACAGATTCCCCATTTAGTCTTGGACTAAAAGCACTTGAGTATTGTAGTCACCCATTAAGACTATCTCGGGTGAGACTACACAGTGCAATCTGTGTGCTGCACTCCCTTTTGGTTTTCCAGGAGGGACGGTAGTTTTAGAGGATTTGTTGGATCCCCAGTAGACCTGAACCTAGGTCAAATCATGTAAAGGTATAACTAAGATAAGAAACCAATAAATGGTTCCGTTTCCGGTTGGAACAACATAGGATTGAGTGGATGAGATCTGTTAAAATAATGTTTGATCTGTGGAAAAACTGTTAAAAGAATGTAAGATCTGGGATCGAAGTGTAAAA
This sequence comes from Picea mariana, assembly GCA_032191745.1. Lineage (NCBI taxonomy): Eukaryota > Viridiplantae > Streptophyta > Pinopsida > Pinales > Pinaceae > Picea > Picea mariana. The sequence continues at coordinate 4,552 of JASDQU010369930.1, forward strand.
AAGAATGAAAATATAGTAGGGAATGTTTATACCTTGGAGACCCAGGAGAGAGGAAATAGAGAGATGGTTGAAAACAATGGAGCTAGATTTTTCACAACAAGATAACAAAAACCCTAGAGTAACACTGAACAAATATCTTGAGAAGCATGTGTTTATTGATCTGCATGAAGTATTTTTATGTGATTTTCCACACTTATTGCAAGAGTGGATATTGAGGTTTAAAGACAACCACACAACAGATCGGATCCAAAATTTAGAGTGGACCTCAGTTCAGATCACGCAGTTACAACAATTTAATAACAAATTCACCCACGCAATAGATTTTTGGCTCGTTAGTATTGTAGCAGGCTTTATAACAAAATTTGCAGTAGATACCGCAAAGTTGTACATTGCAACAGAGCAAGAGTTTCTACGCGGGCCTCAACGAATGTATATTAGATCATTGTGTACTTATATTAAGATATTTCTCTATAACAAAGGTGTAATGACAATGGAGTCAGACAATTAAACTTCCCTGTGTGCATGGGGGAAACACTGAAAGAAAAAAGAGAAATTGAAGAAGAAGTGGATAAAGGAAAGAAGGAACAAGCCTTGGACCCAATCATGATGGACGATGACCAGATCAAGTAGATCATGGCGACAATTGGAAAGAGGCACAGTGGAGTACCCTACCAATACAAGGTGAACACCAAGAAGAGATTCGTAGCCGTGAGGGAAGGCTTGGCAAGTGATGAAGAGGAGGTAGAGGATCTACGGGCTGTGGAGTAGATTGAGGAAATCCTGCACGCAACATATGAGAGGAAGATGAGAGGTCCAAGAGAGAGAATAGAAGGAAACAATCCTATCCATATTAATGTCAGTGTGGAACTCATAAACCCATGTGTGACAAACACACCAAGAAGAACACCACTGTTTAGACAACCGAATTTCAAGAGAAGGAAGACATCAGGAAGTACATCTACACAAGGAAAAAAATAGGGGAGCCAGTTCAAGAAACATTAGTCAAGTATCTACACTGCGTGGAGGTATTAGTTCAACATTTAGGATGGCAGGACATGACCCCCCCATTCAGTTACCAGAATTTCGAGGAAAGGCAACATAAGACCTTGAGAAACACATGTTTATTTGTGCAAAGATCTGGGAAGAAAAATAGATCACTGATGAAGACACTAAACTTGCACAACTAGCTATCACGCTAAGAGACCACGCACTAGACTGGTACATGAGTCTAGACGTAAACAATGCACCTGGGATGACAAGGAAACTGACATACATCAATAAATTGCTGATAAATGATTTTCAGAAGCCAAGTTCAGAAGACCAATACATGAACTAGATGATAGAAATTAGACAGAAACCAAGAGAATCCATATGGGGGATTGACCAAAGATTCAAGCGACTGAAAGGAAAACTAAAATATCTCATGACATATATGTAATACATGCACCTATTCATCAATTGACTATTACCATACTTAAAATATCCACTGCGACAACAAAAGTTCTAGACATAGGCAGAGGCTCTACAGAAAGCCTTGCAACTGGAAGAAAACCATTATCATGAGACAGATCCAGCCATCGAGGAGATGAAGGAGGATCTGAAGAACTTAACATTCCAGCTAAACCAGAACAAAAGTAAGGACAAATGAGAAGCCGTTTGGTGTACCACATGCAGGACATAAGGACACCACAAGAATGAATGTCCAACATTCGTGCAAGAATAAAGACATAAAGACACCACAACAAGATGCACAAGAATAGACCACACAGTAATATGGGTAGGTACGAAGATAAGGAAACCACCGAGATGCCATGGGGTAAACGATCTAGAAGAATTATTGACATGTTACGAAGATGAAGTGGCATAAAATTAGAGATTCTTATCACTAGATATAGCATGCAAGGCCACACCTGCAAGATGGTGGGGCACACACAAGGAAACAATCAAGGATTGGTACCAATGTAAGCAGTTACTGCACATTAGGTTTGGCATAAAACAAAGAAGAAACCAACAGTAGAAATATGATGGACATGGGGCACCAACAAAACACTTGGAGAAGTGCAGAGCGTTGTGGAAAATGAAACCCCTAGATGAATGGCCCCATCATTTTGTACACACATTAGAGGGCATCCCAGAAAACTGGTATATCGACCAGGAATTACGCAGAGGAACTACGAGCTGGAAAATACTACAACATAATTTTATAGTCACTTTCTCATTTGAGCATGAGAACTCCAACATAGATGCAACAATTAAACAAATAAGAGGGGTGATATTCATTAAGGAACCAAAAGTCGAACTCATAACAAAAGAACAACAATGAAAAAAACATATAGTGAAAGAACTGATATCATGCTACCATGTGCAGGAAGAAGTACCAGATGAAGATGATCTGTGCGATATTCAAATTGAGGAAGTTGAAGACCAAAGAGAAGTGGAAGGTCCACTTCTAGAATCAGAGGTAATTGCTGCGCTGATCAAGGTGAAGAAAGTCAACATCAGGACAATTGAGAATCCCAAAATGGTCAGCATTAGAGACTACTGGGATGAGAAAACAATGGAAATCATAACAGAGTTACTGCACAATTACAACAACCTGTTCCCTACAATGTTCACAGAAATGAAGGGAATAACAAGAGAGGTAGGTGAAATGAAGATACCACTCAGAGATGAGGCAAGACTGATCAGACAATGACCATACCGACTAAATATGATATATAATAAAGAAGTCAAAGATGAGATCGATAAGATGCTGGAAGATGGAATCATAGAACCTGTGGAAGAATCAGAATGGATAAGCCTGATAGTAGTTCAATAGAAAAAACAAGGCGGGATAATAATATGCGTCGAATTGAGGAAGTTGAATGATGCGTGCCTACATGACCCATTCCCTACACCCTTCATGGATGAGGTGTTGGAGAACGTAGGAGGACATCAAGTATATTCATTCATCGACATATTTTCAGGATACCATCAGATAAAGATAGCATTGGAAGACATATACAACACCACTTTTGCTACAGAATGGGGATCCTACCAGTACACGGTCATGTCATTTGGACTAAAGAATGCACTAACAATATTTTCTAGAGTTGTCATAGCTTCATTTAAAGAAGTTATCCACCAGTTTCTAGAGGTATACTTAGACGATTGGATAGTCTATAGTCTGTTGAAAGACCATGTAGAGGTCTTGCGGCTGATGTTAGAAAGATGTAGGTAGTGCCAGATATCGTTAAACATCAAGAAGTGCATCTTCAGTACACCTTTTGGGATACTATTGGGCCATATACTATGCAAGCAAGGTTTACTAGTAGATGCTGCCAAGATTGTAGTAATCGTTAACTTGCCACCACCAAAAATAGTCCGTCAATTAAGAGTGACATTGGGACACACATGATACTATAGAAAATTTACAAAAGGGTATGCACAGATCACTGTGCCAATGGAGAAACTATTAAAGAAAGACACAAAGTTCCAGTGGAATGAGGATTTTCAAAACGATCTGGATATGCTCAAACAAAAGATGGTAATCGCACCAATACTAGTATTTCCATATTGGGAGAAGACATTCCACTTGCATGTAGATTCATTGGCCATAACACTTGGAGCTATTCTGGCGCAACCATGAACAAGAGAATTGGATCATCCTATAACATTTGCTAGTAGAAAACTGTCAGAATCAGAGAAGAACTACAACACTACAAGGAGGGAAGGCATAGCTATGGTTTACGTGCTTCAGAATTTCAGACATTACTTACCGGGGAAGCAATAATTCAAGGATGATTTTAGGGGATAAATTTCTCTCATGGGCTAATTTTCCATAGTTTTTCCCAAAAAAAGATTCGTTATTATAAAAACGATTCACCCAAATTCTAAAGGATAAACTTATTTTACCTTAAAAATTGCCAAAATTTATACAAACTATATAAAATCCTTAGAAATTTGAATATTTTTACAAAAATATCGCTAAACATTTTATAGTTTGCATATGAAGGATTATTTTGATTCACTAAGGTTTCTACATTTTAAAATAATTTTCCATCCTTAAAATCATCCCTGGGAAGCATTTCGAAATGTTCATAGACCATTCAACGCTCAAGTACCTAGTCAACAAGCCAGTGTCCGGGGGGGGGGGAATTTGCAGATGGCTACTACTGTTCCAAAATTTGATTTTGAGGTAATAGTCAAGCCAAGGAAGCTGAATGTAGGACCTGATCACCTGTAAATAATCATGAACGGGGAGGAACCTACAAATTTAGAGGACAAATTTCTAGACAGACAATTATTTTCAGTCCATATCACCGATGAATACTTCACAGACATCATCCAATACTTGAGTACATGGACTGCGCCACAAGAATATAACACCGCGCAAAATAAATACCTAGTAGTCTAGGCTGCAGACTATCAGTTGATTGCATGACACTTATACAAAATGGGAGCAAATAACATCTTGAGAAGATGTGTGCTAGAACATGAAAGACCAATGATTTTAGCAGAAGCCCATGAAGGAATAGCGGGAGGACACTATGCAGGAAAAGCTACCACGCAGAAGGTATTGTGCGCATGACTATGGTGGTTGACCATTCATAGAGACTCAAAAGAGTATTGCTAGAGATGCGATGTATGTCAAAGGGTTGTTAAACTGAATAGAAGGGACGTGATTCCCCTGCGACCACATGTAACTTTGCAGGTATTCGACAAATGGGAAATATATTTTGTGGGACCAATTAACCCACCAGCCAAGAGGACAAGAGAAAGGTACATTATCACCGCAAGAGAATACCTAACAAGATGGGTGGAAGCAACACCAGTCAAATATTGTAGTGTAGAGACAACAACACACTTCCTGTTTGAACAAGTGATCACTAGATTTGGTTGCCCCAGGATTTTGTTGAGTGACCAAAGCACTCACTTCATTAACAATACTATTAAGGATATGACCGAGGAATTTGAAGTTCATCATCAAAAGAGTACACCATATCATCCCCAAGCAAATGGAACAGTGGAAGCCTTTAACAAGATCCTTGAAAATGCACTGACGAAGATTTTTAACATTAATAGGTATGATTGGGACATAAAAATACCAGCAATATTGTGGGCATACAGGACCACATGCAAGAATTTGACAGGATGAACGCCATTTAAATTGGTTTATGGACAAGAAGCAATGGTTCCATTATAATTTTTGGTACCCAGTTTGCGCGTAGCCGCGATTACAAACATGACAGAGCAAGGCACAATACATGATAGGCTGAATCAACTGATGATCATGGAGGAAGATATGACTCTAGCAGGGTTCCACCAAGAAGTCCATGAAGCAAGGGACAAATCTTGGCATGACACACATATCAAGAGGAAAACTTTCAAGGAAGGAGACTTAGTGTTTATGTATGACAATAAATCCTTTCAGCATCCACGAAATTCAGAATGCATTGGTTAGGACCATACGAAGTAAAAACTGTGATAGATGGGGGAGCTGTACAGTTGAAGGACTTAGGTGGCACAAAACTCAGAGGGATGATCAATGGGAGCCGACTAAAGTTGTACAAGGACAGTTAATCACCTGCAACCTAAAAGTCACCGCGTAGTAAGAACTGACAAAAAAAAAAAAACACAAGATATATTTCCGGACATCAAAAGATAACAACAAAGACATAGTGCGTTGAAAACAGAATGAGCATGCACACTCGAAAATGCTAGCCCGATGGAGACAAGCCCAATCGTCACTACAAAGGAGAAACAATGGGGAAGGCATATACGACAAAAGAAGCACCAACTAATGACGACTATCAAAATTGAATGCCAAAAATGACTGACGGGACGCCGTATTAATCGTGCCAACTGGCGATGGCAAGGGAAATAAATGGAAAGCATGCGGAAACCAACAATTCAATTAAATCACAATTGCAGTAACGTCTCTGACAAGCTTCACACGACGTCGATACAAAACAAGCACACGGGATAAAAAAGGTTATTGTGAAATCAGGAAAGACACAAAGCGATAGAGCATGAGAAGAAATGAGTGAGGGTTGTAGAGGTTGCAGAGGCCACTGAGCTCAGCGAACGAAATATTTACCACCATGGTACCACCCAAACAAGGAGAACCGAGCCAGGCATCCAGACAACCTAGAATCAACGCCAGAGCACCACCACCACCACAGAGCAATGAACAACAACCATCTCAGCCTCCAAAATTCATCAACGTGGAAAAAATCCCGTCACTTGATATGACACCATGAAGCCCCACACCCATTGTGGAGGAAACCCAACAGACAACACCAACATATATGGATATTGATATGCCGGAAGAGGGACAAGGCCAACAGAATGAGGACGCAAGCAACCAGGTGCACCCTGAAAACCCTCAAGAAGCCCCGAGAGTCATTGGGACAACTCCAAACTAGGAAGAAATGACCACATCGGAAAGATCACAGATAACCACGTCAGAACAACCACGAGAGGGAACAATGGAAGATGTCACCGACATACCAGATGAGTATACCAAAGAACAAACAATGGAGGCTGGAACTTTCAGCCAGCCACCATAATGAAAGGGCAAGCATATATAACCTAGGTCACTGCGCAGGAAACCCACCGCAGCCATTGTCTTGCCGCGCATTCCGACTGTTGATTAAGGTTGGTTGTCATTGATGTCAACCCTTGAAGAAATCCCAGTAGCACAAAGGTTTGGGTAATGGACCCAAGGTTTTTTGATGTAAAGATGACTCATTATTGTCTTGTCATGGTTGATAAAAAGTACAAATGGATGAACTCCAAAGTGGTCCCCTTATGGTGAAATCCCTCACGGGAAGACGCTTTGCGGATTGAGTTATCCTAGAAGTATGGTTAGAGAAACCATGCTTAATTATG
>JASDQU010369935.1:0-11318 GCA_032191745.1 Picea mariana
GGGGGGAAGAATATATAGATGGCTTCTGCTATTTAAAGAATATGATTAAGCCAAGGAGAATGAACAAAGGACCTGACTACTTGTCGAGGTTGGAACATGGAGAGGAACCTACTAGTTTGGAGGATACACTATCGGATGCACAGTTGTTGGCCATTAGAAAGGTTGATGATAAGTTCACCGAGATAGTCCAGTTCCTGTGAACAGGAATGGCACCTAGTGAATACACAATCACCTAGAAGAAACAAATGGTAGTGTGCGCTGCTGATTTTTCACTTATAGATGGACAACTATACAAGATGGGACCTGATCAGATATTGAAGATATGTGTCATGGAAGTAGAAAGACCACTGATTTTAGTAGAATCTCATGAAGTCATCGCAGGAGGAAACATCGCAGGAGGACACTTCGTTGGAAAAGAAACAATGCAGAAGGTTCTTAGAGCTGGCATCTTGTGGCCTACTTTACACAGAGATGATAAATACTACTACAGAGCCTGCGATGTATGACAAAGAGTTGGGAAACCATCTAGAAGAGATGACATGCCATTATCACCCCAGCTAACCTTACAGGCCCTTGAGAAATGGGCCATTGACTTTGTGGGACCTATAAACCCACCGGGGAAGTGCACAAGAGCCAGATACATCATCACTGTGACAGAGTATTTGATCAGATGGGAAGAAGAAAGAGCAGTTAAGGATTGTAGTGAAACTACAGCTGCACGTTTCATATTTGATTTAAGCCAGGGAGAATGAACAAAGGACCTGACTACTTGTTGAGGTTGGAACATGGAGATGAACCTACTAGTTTGGAGGATACATTGTTGGATGCATAGTTTTTGGCCATTAGAAAGGTTGATGATCACTTCGCCCAGATAGTTCAGTTCCTATCAACGGGAATGGCACCTAGTGAATACACAATCACCCAGAAGAAACAATTGGTAGTGCGCACTGCAGATTTTTCACTTATAGCTAGACAACTATATAAGATGGGATCTGATGAGATCCCGAGGAGATGTGTCATGGAAGCAGAAAGACCACTGATTTTAGCAGAAGCTCATGAAGGTTTTAGCAGAATCTCATGAAGGCATCATAGGAGGACATTTTGTTGGAAAAGAAAAAACGGAAAAGGTTCTTAGAGTTGGCCTCTCGTGGCCTACTTTACACAGAGATGCTAAAGACTACTATAGAGCCTGCGATGTATGCCAAAGAGTTAGGAAATCATCTAGAAGATATGACATGTCATTATCACCCCAACTAACCTCACATGACTTTGAGAAATGGGCCATTGACTTTGTGGGACCTATAAACCCACTGGGGAAGAGCACAAAAGCTAGATACATCATCACTGCAATAGAGTATTTGACCAGATGGGAAGAAGAAAGAGAAGTTAAGGATTGTAGTGCAACTACAACTGTGTGTTTCATATTTGATGATATCATAACCAGGTTTGGATGCCCAAATATCCTCATGAGTGATCAAGGTACACATTTTATTAATAAAACCATTGAAGCCTTGACTCAAGAATTTGAAGTTCACCAGCATAAAAGAACTCCTTACCACCCACAAGCGAACAAGACGGTCGAAGCTCTCAACAAGATCTTGGAGACAACGTTGAAAAATATTTGCAGTGTGAACAGGGATGACTGGGATTTGAGAGTACCGACAGTATTATGGGCCTATAGAACCAATTGCAAGAAGCTAACAATACAAACCCCCTTTAAGTTGGTTTATGGCCTAGAAGCATCTTTACCCATGGAATATTTAGTCCACAGCTTAAGAATTGAAGACTTTATAGATATGGATGACACTGGCGTTGTTCAAGAGAGGCTCGTGCAGTTGGTCGAACTAGAGGAAGACCAATTTATTGCAGGATTCCATCAACAAGTTCAGAAGGAACAAGAAAATTCCTACCATGACAGGCATATCAAGAAAAAAGCCTTTAAGCAAAGAGATCTGGTACTGGTATACGATAACAAGTTCATGAAGCATCCAGGGAAGTTTAGAACACATTGGATGGGGCCATATGAGGTTTCTTATCTCACGGAAGGAGGAGATGCCCAATTGAAGACTTTGAATGGAGAATGGAAGGAAGGATTGGTGAATGGAAGCCGATTGAAATTGTACTATGACAACCATCTGCCTCACAGCTCTTAGTAAAACAGAAGGAGAAGGGTCTAGGTACCAGGTGTAGTTGAAACTCGGTACAAGACATAGAAAAGACAGTCTGCACACAATGAGGAGGACCAGAGAAAAAATCATAGACTACGTTGTGCAGTCTTCGGTGGAAGAAAAGAAGAAGGTTCAGATCAGAGTTCCTTGGGATGAGTCACGGGTGAGTGTTGGGGGTTTGTTGGCTCTTGGTTATGGAATTAAGAAAATATTACAGAAGAAAAGATGAAATGTGAACTGCGTGGAAAACACAGTGACTGATACTGGGTGGAAGTGAGCAAAAGAGGATAAAATATAGAGTGAAGTAAGAGAAAGAAAGCTGTTGGATGAGGAGATCGAGGAAGACAGATTAGTAAGGAAGAAATATTATGGAAAACTCAACAATCAAAAAAATCCATCGGTAGATGCTTTGGAGCACCTCACGGGAAGGAAGAAAAGACAAGCTAGTGAAGCCTTGAAAACATGGGTCAAGTTGACTTAGGGTTTTAGACGCCTAGGGTTTTGGTATCTAGGGTTTTAGACACCTAGGCTTCGGCCTAAGGCCGTCGGTGAGCTATTTTAATGTATAAATGAAGGTCAAGAGGATTTGATATGGGTTTGATTGTGTGATGATGAGTGTTTGTTTTTATTTCTGAGAGAAAAGTATTGTGTGGAGAGGGAAGTCCGTGTTGTAAGATCTTCATCTGGGTGTGAATATCAACCCTGCAGCTGGGTGCATAGGGAAGGGAGATAGAGAAAATAGAGAAGGAGAGAGATCTACAAGCTAAGAGTGCAGATAGAACTTTAAGCTTTCACCTAATATATTATAAAGCACAGTTTTATGGACGTAGCCCTAGGGAGAGGGTGAACCACATATATCCTATTGTTTTGTATGGTTGATGTTGTTTTCTTTACGTTGTGACTATGATGATGCATTAGTATGTTAGATCTTATCTATAACTGTGTGAAGTAGGTTTATGTTTGGGAAGAATAGTCCGATCTCCTTGTGTGATTGCCTTGATTCCACTTGCATTTCCTCTGGTTGTAGACACCTGTGTCCTGCAACCCCCTATTTCTACTTTGACTGAGACTACATTTGCTTCACAGGTGTTTTCGAAAGGGCCAGTAGTTAGGATTTGTTGGTGCAATATTAGAACCGAACCCTGGGTCTGCCCCTGTGCCAACATATATCCATCATTTTTGTTATTCAAAAAGAGAAAATATTCCTAGACTCGAGGGAGAGAGAGGCGTGAATGTATTGTATGCCGTGAGAACAAATTTCAAGATGGGACTGTCATAATTGTAGGTGCATAGAGCACGAAAACTGAGACAAAATTCCTCTTGGGCCTAGGAGTGCCATAGTCAGATCAGAGTGTGGAGACAGTCATTTTTGGGTAATTCAATGCCATGAATCAAGTGGGGATGTTTGTTTTCTGATATGAGTATTATTTCTACAGTTTGATTTCAGAATGAGGTATATTCATATGTTTGCCAAATTCTTTTGTTGAGCTAATGAAAGAGCCTACGCATTTGAGACTAGGACCCAGAGACGTAGTCCACCAGGGACGAACTCCATTATCAAGTTTTTTATTCAGATCTGATGCTTATGTCTCTTCATTACTAAGATTTCCCTTCTTTAATGGTGTACTTTAATTTATGCTCATTTAATACAATTCTTTATAAGTCACGATGAAAAGATCTCAAATCAATTAGGGGTTGGTTTCTCCTTCTAGTTGGTGCTATAGAATTTGTAAGTTGGTGCTTCCTATGAATGTATTCTTGATATATATAATAATATTGTTAGCACATGAAATATTTAGGAGTCAAAATTTCTTACCTTAGTCCATGTAAGAGTCTTCGTGTCATGCTAGTGTTCATCATCATGAAAGAAATAGGGGTGAGAATTGGTATCCTAAACCATGGCCATTTTCAATTTTGTTATACCAAAGGAGAAATTTACAGTTTCCTCTTGCAACAGTAACCTTACCCACTATATTAATGTGCACTACAAATTGTGCATTGCAAACTGGCGTTGCGAACCCTCTATTTTATGAGAAATCAAACTCTTTTCAGTTGATATTCATCGAGGGATGAGTTTTTAACCATTTAAATCATGCATTTATCCTTATACATCGAAAATCTTGCAAGTCTTTCATAAAAATCTAGTTCAATTCACATTGCAAACTGGCGCAGTGAACTTAACCAACATGCTGAAACCGTCTGTTTTACACAGAGATGCTTCAATTTTTGCTTATCTGTAGTTTTCATCCAAGTTGGATTTATGTTCTTCTTTTATCACCTCCTACTTGCATCATGTTCATCCTCAAATTGTTGTTGTGTATATGATTATAACCAGAGTAATGATTTTGGGTCTTGATTTGAGGTTACCATATTCATATGATTTCTCCAAGGTTACTTCATGTTCCAAGAAGTTTGTAGCAGGTTCTGGAAGGATTTCCCAGCTTGTTGTGCAATTTTTAAAAGTCAAAATAAATTTTGAATGTAAAAAGGCACCTACAGGAAAGTTCGTAGCACATGTTGTCAAAGGCGCTGCGAACTGGTAATTTTGGATAGTTTGTAGCAAATTAGTACACAACAAAGTCATTTTTTCATCATAACTTTTAAATTGTGATCCGAGTTCTTCTGAAATATTTTGTGGAGATGAATCATAATATCATGGACCTATTGAGAAAAAATCAGCCCAACCTAGTTCTTCGTTTGGGAGAAAAGTTGAAATCATCATCTATAGGAAAGTTTGCAACAAATCCTAAAATTGCGCTCCAAACTATAACAATTTGATAAATCCGAGATGTCAGAGGGATGAAACCTATATTAGGGGGTTCAAATGGTTTCCTAGGAGGTATTTGGACATGAGGTACATGTGTTCCATCACCAGATCAAGCAGCATGACCTGATTCAAAAGGCATTTATCGCAAAAGACAAGATCCAAAAAAATAGGAGCTAGGTGGATTTTCTATTTCACCTTGTTTTAATAGCTCTTCGAGAAAAGCGAGTCCAATTTTAATACCCATAGGATGAACCTGAATTGTAAATGTAAACGTAAATATGTTTTATAGGTTGGTGAGCTAGGTTATTATAGGACATAAGGCTTATGTGATTACTAGGCCGGAGAGCCTAGATGTTAAAGGCCAGTGAGCCTATTTTTGTATATGTAAACACTCATATCATTAATATAATACATAGTTGTGTGTGGAACAACCATGATAAATAGTATGGGGGACTAAAATCCACTAGGAAGGGAAAGGGGGGGCTAAGAGCCTAGGAAAGGGGTTAAGCTAGAAGGGCTTATCTCCAAGGGAATATTATAATATTATTCCTAAAAGACTAAGGTATGGATAAAAATTATGTTATCCTAAGTTATTAGGTGAAGGAAATTAAATACAAGTGGAGAGAAACGAGCTCCTGTATGACCATGTGTCATCAAGGGAGAATGCAAATAAATGCAGGGAAAATCAATCCATTTGGGGGTCACTCAGCCATTGTTTCCAGGCTCTCCATCCTACACGCACTCCTTCAGCAGTAACCTGTACTTTCATGTTAGGAGTTGTGCCTGTGCCTTACTCGAAGGTTGTGGCTTTCATCACCTATAACTTACCTGAGCTAGTATTGTACCTTACCCGAGCCAATACTACACATTTCATGAACATGGGTGCTTCCATCACTTGTTCCATACCCAAATTCTGACGATTCCTTCACCTAAGTCGATACCTGGTTGAATTAAGAATTGGACTGAAAAAGATGGTTGTCAGGCCCATGGGTTTGAAGAGGTGGGTTTTTAGGCCTGTGGATAGAAGAGGTGGGTTGTCATGCCCTTGAGAAACTCCCTTCAGGTGAGAGAATTTATAGGAATTGATTTCCTGAGGGAGTCCAACTGTAGCTACAGTACTCTGAGACTTCATGTTCGATCTGTTGTTGAAGCCCTGGAAAGGAAGTGGGGCAGCCGAAGGACTGTTGAGAAGAGAAGGGGCACACTTCCTAGGGTTGGATAGGCATGTGCGGAATGAGAGACTGTAGGATATTAGTTTGTGTTGGTACCTGGGATGAAATCCTTCTTGTTGTCTATGTAGCATCAACCTGGTTATAAATCCCTTTAACCAAGTGGCATTTAGTCCTAGCTCAGAGGGTGACCCACCACCGAGAGTTCTGAGTAGCATGATATAAGGATGGGAGGATCGTGGAAGGGCTGCATGCAGTTGGTGACCTTCTATCAAATATAAGTATCAATTGTGTGTTAATTTACATGCTCTTTATTTATACATGTGTTTATGTATATGGGTTTATCATGTGTATTTACAGAGTTTCTGTATTCTTTAATTGTTGTATATAGTTCTAAAATTTTATGTAGTTTACCCCAGTAGAATGCTAGGAATGTTACAATAGTGTTGCATTCATATTGGTATTATTTCCACTTAACTCTATTCACATGAATAATTCAGTATTTAATTTAATGGTATTAGAATACAAATTTTTTTGTATGGCATAGCTTAATAAGAGTGTTTTATGGAGTAGCATGGCCCAGCCTGGGTGGCTGGGGATGTTACAAATTGGTATCAGAGCTCCAGTTTTCAACATTGAGCCTGGATGGGCCATGTAAGTTGAAAATGTAGTGAAATTTCAAAGAGAATTTAAGTTACAGGGTGCCAGGAGGGAGTTGAGAGAACACCTTGACTGTGTTCAGAAGCTCAGGAGGTGTAGAAGTTCGAGAAAGCCAGAGGAGGAAATAAATGACAACAACCATTGATTTGGGCCACAAGTTTTGATATGGGCCATAAGATTTGTTTGACAGAGGATAGATTCCTCACAGTGATCGGATCTAGAGAAGGTGCATGATCGTTAAGCAACGAGGTATTTAGGACTTCACTACTTTGTCTGTTTTAATCCTTTTTGTCGTGAAAGAGGAAAAATCCCCGAAGCTTAGAAGTATTGGAGTGAATCTATGTCGTAGATCATGGGGAGAAATGTCAGCCATTGGATTTGGCCAAGGAAAGATCTGGTTCGTTGGATCAAGTATAAACTAGGAGGAGAAGCGATATGGAGAAGGACAAATATGGGCCATTGGATCTGCACACAGACAAATGTGAGTCATAGATATCATAGTAGTTCGGAAGTTCGACACTCTAGGAGAAAAGAGCCCTTGTGTTAACATGTAGAAAATATCTTGAAGTCCTGAACTCTGGAGTAAATCCTAACCATTGGTTGTCAGGGATACGTGTCCAAAGATTAGCGAGTATTCATAAGTGCGGTGTTCGGGAGTTTTGGAGTATGTAGAGGAAGAAACCTCTGAAACCCGAAGTTCCAAAGCTCCGTAGCAGGGATGATTTTAAGGATGGAAATTTATTTTAAAATTTAGAAACCTTGGCGAATATTACTAATCCTTCATATGTCAACTATAAATGTTTGGCGATATATTTTTTTTTAACTATTCAAATTTCTATGTATTTTATATAGTTTTTATAAAATTTTGGTGATTTTAAAAGTAAAATAATTTTATGCTATAGAATTTGGAAGAATCATTTTTAAAATAGCGAATCTCGTTTTTTGAAAAACCATGGAAAATTAGTCCGTGAGTGAAATTTAGCCCCTAAAATCATCTATGCTCTGGAGCACCGAAGTAACGAAACTTTGGAGAGAGACAGTATTAGAGTTTTCCAGTTTGGCGTTTAGATGTTTTGAACTATTCTAGTGTGAAATATTTCGAATCCCAAAGCTCCCGAGTGCCGAAGTAGTGAAGCTCTGGAGAGCGATGGTTTAGGAGTTCACCAGTTTGACGTTCGGGAGATTTTTTCTATTATGCTGAGAATTTCTCCAAAGCCTGAAACTATGGAGCGCCGACATTGTGAAGCTATGGAGAGCCACTTTTCGAGAGTTCGCCAATTCGGTATTCGGATGTTTTAAAGTGTGCTGGTGTGAAATCCTCCGAATCTTGGAGTCCTGAAGTTCAGGGGTGTTGGAGTGACGTGGCATGATAAATTCACCTAGGGTGATGTGGACCCACTTTATGTGTGCTAGGCATCATCCCGATTCATGATTTTCATAGACCTCTTGTTCCAATTGGAACTTGACATGTGTCACCCATCGATTGGGCCATCTGTCATATCCATATTTTTGACATGTAGCACCCCTGGTGCGTAGTTGCTAAGGATACTTTGGAATTTTGGAATTTGACATTTGGTAAAATTGGAGTACATTGTTGCAAGAACCTCTGATGCGCGAAGCTCCAGAGAGCCTCTCTGGGAGTTCGTCAGTTCAACATTCGAGAGAAGTGTGGTTTTATGTTAGCAAATATCCCGAGTCTCTGAAGCATCGGAGCCCCGAAGCTCCGAAGAAGTACCATTCAAGAGTTCGCCAATTCGTCATTCAGGGGAATTGGGATGTGTTGAAGAAGAAACCTTCGAACCCTGAAATTTCAGAGCCCCAAAGTCTCGAAGCTTTGGATAAGTGCCCTTCAGCTAAGAGTTGGGTCATAGCCCATGGTCATATGAGATTTTGGCCGAAATAAAGGGGGTTAGTGCCCAAATTTGTTATTTTAAATACAGAAAGGAGCTTTGAGAAGGAGCCTGCGAGATACTGATTTGTATGGATCTACATTTGAGGTTAATCAAAGGAGCCTATGAACCTTATGAGAGGATCCAACATAGGTCCAAGGGTTATTCTGGCTCTGAAGAAGAAGAAGAACTGTACAAGGATTGCCTTCACAGAAAATATAATTTTTCAAATAACCATAACTTTATGCTCAAGACTCAGAATTGAGAAAGGAATCAGTCATTGGAAAGGTCTTAGAAAGAGGATTCCATGTATTCTCCCATGGTTGAGAATTGAGAATCTTAGATCACAGGAATTTATAAAGAATATTTTTGGTGACCATAAAAAGAAAAATTATGCATATATTACCAAAATGGTATATTGTGGTTCTAGCTAACAAATTTTGTTGTATGCCTGTTTTTGTTTTGTTTTGATGTGATGATCACAATTAAAGAACAAAAAGTGCTACAAATGTCTACAGATAGAAGAAAGGACAAAGACAATTCTTCATTTTACATTTGGGATCTTTAAGAAGTCATTGGATCAGATGTTGGGTTCAATAAGCAACATGGAAAACCCTAATGAAATTCTTGTTTAGGGAAAAAATTGTGGATGACAATTTTGCACATCAACTATGAATGCTAGATGGGGAAATCCATCTTCAATACATGATAATGCATGTACCATAGGTTCATATGGAGATGCAAATCATGGGAATAAGGAAGGATGGTTTTATAGAATATGAAAGAGTTTGGACCTAGTATCAGGAAGGAGCTAAGGAACTTGAGGACATAATGTTGCGTCAAGAATATTCCACAATATGATCAAAGGTTAAGACTGAAGAATGTTAAGATATGAATCTAGGTGCAGCCATAAAGTTTTGGGAATCCTCTACAGGAAATCCACTCATGTTAATGAAATTGTTGAATGGAATTTGGGTATAAGAGTAGCTCATTTAGTGAATGAAGTAATGAAAGTACATTCACTCTAAAAGATGACAATGTACATTTACTCTAAAATATTGATAGGTTAAAATGTTATTTTTTCTGATAAAGAGAAACAAGGAGTATATTTAGAAATAATATGTAACATCTCCAAGGATCGGTCCTATAGTTTGGAGATAGTACCTCCATTATGGATAGTAGAGTGGAGTAGTAGAAGCATGGTTGTATGGAAAAACTTCATATGTGAAGCAATAAAGGTGTGAACATACTAAATAAGTGGCAACAGATGCATAAACAAATGTATTGTGTATAGATTGGATCCAGAGGAATGCAATAAGGTTCTAAGGAAGGGTTTTCCCACACAGGGAAGAAATATTCATGTCCTTGAACATCTTAGGATAATGGAAACAAGGTTTCTAAAGGGGAAAACAATAAGGGACCATGAAGAAGAAAATGATTATATGCTTGGTATAGAATGAAAAAGAAATAAAATCTAAGAATAATCTATATCAAGTGGAATATATCCATAAGTGACATTCCAGCGGTGGAAAGTATCATTGGAATCTATGATGGCAAGTAAGAGAAATGATAACTCATTCAAGTTAACTCTATGTAGCTGGAAAAGAAGACATTGTGTAACATAGCAACATGATGAACATGATTATGCAAGTCATCTTGAAATCAGATGGGTCAGGACAGGAGAAACTAATGGTTCATTAAGTAAATCCAAGTGCTGAAGTGTTCATTCAAGGAAAGGGATGAAGTATTTCAGTCCTAAAAAGTAAATGGATGTTGGAGATCCAAAGTCTATAAGACAACATGATTGGAATGATCATTTTTCCAAGTGTGAGTTGGGTTAGATGGATCCAGGAAATAAATGAATACTAAAGGTTAATATCAATATAGTATTTGGCTGGAAATGAAAAATAAATGAAGAGTGATTTGGCTAGAAAGTGGTTAGGGCAGAAATAATCATGTACAGTGATTACAGTGAGGACATAATAAGATTCAGGAATCTGGGAAAAAAATTGAAGACTTCTGGGAACAAGAAGGAAAAAGGGATATTGGGAGAAAGAGTGATCTGGATTTAGGAGTGGAACAAATTGATTAACAAACTGAATACATTAAACACAAAGATATGAAGAAAAACAAAAATATCCAGTGAACAATATCTTCTATTGAATAAATTAAATAAGATGAAACTGTAAAATTGCAGAACTAAAACACTTGCTCGAATGGTGGCAGCTATATTTGAGAAGAGATGTGTCTTCTACGCACATCCATCTGAGAAGAATTATTACAATGAGGCTCCATAGTTTGTTCTGATATTACTAATGAATTATAAAACCCTAGACATCCAAAAACCTAACACTAGGAGGTGAAACGCCAAAATTCATGTGGGCCCCTATGGGTGAGTTGGTACCTCAATTCCTCGGGGTTGTAACTTTTTCATACGACCTCTGTTTTAGGCATGTGATAGCCTGTTGGAAAGGTGTTTTAGAGAACTACACATTACGTTGTCAAAATATAACTCCATTTGTAGTTTGATTGTGACGAGCCAAAGAAAACATTGTTTAGGGCCCTGTTAAGGTCCTAACCCGCACATAGGTAGATCAATGTATTCAGATGTAATAAAGGTCAATATTAATAAGACCTTTCAATAAAATAGAATAAGGCGGATGTA
>JASDQU010369938.1:493-11375 GCA_032191745.1 Picea mariana
GGAGATAACTCCTGACCAAATAAACCAACCAACAACTTATGAAGCCAAATGGCCTTGCAACTGGCCTGACTAGCTGCCATACAGTCTGCCTCGTCCAAACTCAAAGCAACTGACTTTTGCTTCTGGCTAAACCAGGAAACAACTCCTAATCCCAAGCCAAAGCAACACCCTGAGGTGCTCTTCCTGTCAGTAGCACATCCTGCCCAATCTGAGTCTGTGTAGCCAACCAAACTGACTCCATCCCCTCTGACGTAGTCCAAACCAAAATCCACTGAACCTGCTATGTACCTCAAAACATGTTTTGCCCCAATCCAGTGAACACTCCTAGGCTCCACCATAAACTGGCAGAGAGTGTCCATGACAAAACAAATATTTGGTCTGGTGTTGACCAGATACATTAAAGAACCTATCAATTGCATGTATCTCGTAGCATCCACCAATTGGGAATCTGAAGCGCTAAGCTTCTTCCGTTGGTGACCATAGGTGTAGACATGGGCCTGCAGTCCTCCATCTGAAACCTGCTCATGATGTCTGCAACATACTTCACCTGCCCTAGAAAGATCTGACCCTCCTCTTGCCAAACCTTCCTGCCCAAGAAATAGTGCATCAAACCGATATCTGTCATCTCAATCTCTGATGCAAGTCCCAACTTGCAGTCAACTATGAGAAGCTCCGCTCCTGTGATGAACAAATCATCAACATACAATATGAGAATGAGTGTATCCTCACCACGAACGATGTAGTAGAGGTTATGATCTGCCTCAGTCTTCTCAAACCCCATCTAAAGTAAATAAGCATCAATACGTGAATACCAAGCTCTTGGAGCTTGTTTCAGACCATACAGTGCCTTTCTTAGAAGATACACATGAGAATCTCTCTCCATCACCTGCCTCGACACCACTTACCATACATCATTGCGCATAATGGACTCATAGTCTCATACTCCTCCAGCATGGCGTCTCGCCAAATCTACTGGTCAATTGCATGCGCAAATGTCTCGGGCTCTGTATCTGTGATGCTCGTCACCATCGCCAAGTAGGACCCAAGCCTATTTGATGCTCTGTTCTCTTTGAACAACCCCCTGGGCTCTCCAACATTCTCCTTGGCTTCCTTCTGGGTCTCCTGAAACCATCTCGGTTTCCTCTTCCCTGGAGTAACCAAAGGAGAAGTAAGATCTCCGTGCCCACGAGTCTCTGTCCTAAATTTCATGCCAACACTCTGAGATCCTGAAGTCTCTGCACCCTTTACCTGAACCCTTTGCAACTATGAACTTGAAGCTGTGCAAGGTGACCCTGTCACCCCTGAAACTGGTGTACTCAACACCTGAGGCTGTGCTCCCTCTGAAACATCAATCTGTGTCTCCGAAACCTCCTCAATACTATCTCTCGACTCGAGAGACCTCCTGAAAGCTCTACCCTCAAATCTAACCTCTCTGCTCACCACCACTCTCCACTGTGATGGAATGTAGATCCGGTAGGCCTTCTAGACCTCTGAGTAACCAACTAGAATCCCCTGTTGGGCTGTGGGGTCTAGCTTTGTCCTCTTCTCTGAGGGAACATGAGAGTATGTCAAGCATCCAAAAATCCTGATATGCTCAGCATCGGGCCTCCTACCAGTGAAGGCCTCCTTAGGAGTCTTCCTTCGCAAAATCCAGTGGGGACTGCTATTCTGCAGATAAACTGCAACAACACTCGCCTTAGCCCATAAGTATAAAGGCAAAGTATGATCATGCAACATAGATCTCGTTGGACCTGTAATGGCCCTGTTCTCCCTCTCGGCAACCTCGTTCTACTGGGGGTTGTAAGGTACAGTGATCTGTCTTTTGATCCCTGCCTAGGAACATAAGTCTACAAAATCTGTGGAGGCATACTCACCTCCATTGTCTAACCACAAGACCTTGATCTTCTTTCCTGTCTGGTTCTCCACAAGAGCTTTGAACTCTTGGAACTTCTTGAAGACTTCACTCTTGGCCTTCAGGAAATAGATCGAAGTCTTCCTGGAGTGGTCATCTATGAATGTGAGATAGTACTCAAAACCACTCAAGGATGCCCGCGACATGTGCCCACACACATCTGTGTGTACTAAATCCAGTACCCCAGCTAACCTGCTGTCATTGCTGGGAAAAGAAGCCTTGGTAAACTTACCAAGCGCACAACCTCTGCACACATCCTGATGCTCTTCGCTGAACTATGGCACTCCTGTCACCTCTCTAAGCCCTCCAAGAGCCCCATGATGAAGGTGAGCCATGCTCTGATGCCATAACTCACATAACCGACTGTTGTCGCTACTTGCTGCTAAGGCACGCAGGGGCTGAAAAAGCAATCTGTATAGTTTACCATCCCTCACTCCAATCACCTGCCATGAGGTGAGATGGGACCCTTTCGGGTGTATGAGGACCTCTGTCCCTCTGAAGGACACCTCAAGATCCTTGTCATGGAGGGTGGAAACTGATATCGGATTCTTCTTCAACCCAGGGACATACAACACATCCCTGAACGAAATGGGTGGCATACTCTCCCTCTGAAAAGTAACTGTCCCACACCCAACATCCCTGACTATGGTGTCATCACCAAGCACAATCTCCATCCTGACCTTGAGATCTCTGAGATCAGTGAAGTGCTCTCTCACACCTGTCATGTGGCTCAAAGCTCCACTGTCTATGTACTAGATGCTGGGTGTCATCTCAACTGAAGTGCAACAAATAAGAAAGGCATACTCCCTCTCAAACTGTGCTTGAAACTCCTCCTCATCTGCTATAGCTGCTGTACCACCCTGCTTCTTCTTCCTGTTGGGACACTGTCCAACATAGTGCCCCATCTTCTTATAAGCAAAGCACTTCACTTTGCTCATATCTCTTTTCTGCCCACTGCGACTCTCTCCTTGTGGCTTGGCCCCCATCTTGGGACCCTATTGAGCACCCATGCCGACCTTCTTCTTTCCCTTTGACCAAAGAGCAAGATCGTCATCACCCTCAGATATCTTCTGCTTTTCTGAAGACCCAGAGCTGCATCTCAACTACTCCTGTACGAAATCATCCCAAAGTATCTCCCAAGTAGGCATGACCTCTCGAGCAACAATGCCTCGTACAAATGAACCCCAAGGTTTGGAAAAACTGTTTAAAGTTGTTCGCACCATAAAGTTCGGATCCACAATCTCTCCGACCGCTGCTAACTGATCTTTGATCTGAGTGAATCTGCCAAGGTATGAAGTGACCGACTCTGACTTGAGTATCTGAATGCCCCTGAGCTTTTCCTGCAGAACAATCTTCCGGTTTTGGTTGGGACTCTGGTAAAACTTGCACAAGGATGCCCACATCTTAAATTCATAGTCTTTACCAGTCAAGAGGGGTATGATGTGGTGTTTCACCGCATCACAGATAGTCCTCTTTGCCTTGTTGTTCCTCTTATTGAACTCTGCCACCAACACGGGAGGAATGACAGGAGGAACAACAACGGGAGCCTGAACTATATCCCATAGTTCAAGATCCTCCAAGACAAAGATAAGACTGGTCTTCCAAGGGGACCAGTTGCTAGCTTCGACTAGCCTATCCTCTGCCCTCATCTGAGACACCGACATGGCTGTCCACTAAAACTCAAATTGATGCTAGAACTGCAAAAGAAATCAGCCTCAACACCTGACACACAAGCGTGAAATAAGGCTGTCCAAAACTGTCCAAAAATCTGTCAACTGTATGCTAGAAAATTAGCCAACTCTTAGCCACCAAGGCTTTGATACCATGAAGAAATTTGAGGAACTAGAAGGCTTCCCAACAGGTCTGTCTTTTACCTCTTGTTGGGCTCTAAGTTTACTCAATCAAATCTGTCCTTTCTGCTGTTTTAGGACAGCAAACAGGTCTGAAATTTTCTGCCAAGAAATCTGCCTTCAAATTGATGGTTATATGCTCTTTTAAGGTGCCCGTGCAAGTGTTTTAGTCACTGAATGTTAGTACATGCAAACCTTAAAACATATACCACTCCTCTAGGATCTTTACAAGCTCTTATTGCTGATTTAAACACTAAGCATACGTGATAAATGAACACAAGTATTTTTGGGCAACATGACCTTGGATAAAACCCCCCCGGGGAAAACCAGTTTGGAATGTAAGTCTATATAAGTGATGTAATAAATGTGAGATACAACAAGTACATGAAACAAATGAACCTGATACAAAGGCAACCCCTCTCAAGCTGCAATACAAGTCCAGGAAGGTGAATGCGCCCAAGCATGGTGCGCCCTCCTCATTTGTTTTTCAATCCCACTCTAGCCTTGCACCCTTGCTGCTCAATGCCTTGTAGAAGAAACCCTTACACACAAATCTGCCCTCGTGTGCTACCTCTCCAACAAGACACTCCAATCAGCAATCTGCCAAGTATAAGACCTCCCTGCTAGGTGTGCGCCTTCCTCCTATAGTGCATGTCCCCAAGGACAAGAGATCGAAGTTGGACCCTTTAGGAAAGAAGGGCATATTTGTTGGATATAGTGAGACATCGAAGGCATACAGAGTCTACATCCCTGGTCATCGACAAATTGAGACTAGCAGAGATGTCACCTTCGATGAGGATGTTGCTTTCAGTAGATCGAGACAAAATCATTTAGATGAGATTCATGACGAGGAACCTGAAGCTCCCAGAGTTACAGATATAGATGCAGGCGATGATGTTGTACTAGAAGATCATGATATGGAAGAACCAGAGAGACATGCAGATTCATTTTGAGAGATGAATACAAAGAAGAGAAGACCAACTTGGGCTCGATAAATTATTCAGGATGCAGAGAAGTATGGTGCTCTAGATGGATCTTTAAGAGAAAGCAAGAGACCACGGCCATACTCTAGTTACGTGGCATTATTGATGCTGAGCCTACTAGTTATGAAGTGTATGTAGAGAAGAAAGAATGGAAGGATGCCATGATTGAAGAATACCAGTCCATTGTAAAGAATGATGTTTGTGATGTGGTTCCGAGACCGAAAGAGAAGACAGTAGTAAGTTCCGAGTGGATTTACAAAACAAAGCATTCAACAGATGGCAGTATCGAGAAGTACAAGGCAAGATTCGTGGCACGTGGTTTCTCTCAGAAAAAAGGAATCGATTATGAGGCGACATTTGCTCMTGTGGCGAGATACACTTCGATTAGAGCTATATTTGCGATAGCTGTAGTAATGAAGTGGAAGGTACACCAGATGGTCATGAAGACAATTTTTCTAAACGGTCTAAAAGAAGAGGAAGTGTATGTGGAGCAAGCACAAGGTTTCGAGACACATGACAGTCAAACGCATGTGTGTAGATTGAAGAAAGCCTTGTATGGATTGAAGTAAGCACCCAGGGCATGGTAAGGTAGAATTGACATTTTCCTGATGAGCTTGGGCTTTACCAAGAGTAAAGCAGATTCCGACATCTACTACAAGGTAGTAGATGGTGGACCAATGATATTACTGTTATATGTGGATGACCTTATTCTAACAGGAGACGAGAAGCTTATCATTGAAAGTAAGAGGAAACTTGCTATAGAGTTTGAGGTGAAAGACCTGCGTATGATGCATTTCTTCTTAGGTCTAGAGGTATGGCAGTGACCGAGTGAGATTTTCCTTAACCAAGGAAAATATGCTATAGAGATTCTGAAGAGATTCAAAATGATGGATTGTAAGGCCATGCCTACACCGATGGTGACAAATCTGAAGTTATTGAGTGATACATCTTCAGAGATAGTGGATGCAACCATGTATATACAAATGATTGGTTCGTTGATGTACTTAACGAACACGAGGCTAGATATATGTTTTGCGGTGAACACATTGAGTCAGTATATGGTTGAGCCGAGAGGTGTTCAGTTGATTCCAACAAAACATGTGATGAGGTACTTGAAAGGTACAATTGATTATGGACTCAGATAGGCTTCAGATCGTGAGATAAGCCTGCAAGGCTTTATTGATTCAGATTGGGCCGGTAGTGTTGCAGACCAAAAGAGTACATTTGGATGTTGCTTCAGTTTGGGATCAACAATGATTTCATGGTTTAGCGGGAAGCAGACTAGTGTGGTGCTCAGTATGGCTGGGCAGAGTATATAGCAGTGTGTTCAGCTAACAGAAAAGCAATGTGGCTTCGGAAGCTGTTTGTAGGATTGATTGATCTTGAGTTAGAGGCGACTTGTATCTGGTGTGACAACCAAAGTTGTGTGAGGTTGTCAGAGAACCCGATGTTTCATGACAAGTCCAAGCATATCGAGATCAAGTACCATTACATCAAAGATATGGTATAGACGGGAGCAGTGAAGCTCCAGTATGTCTCTATAGATGAGCAGAAAGCATACGTGTTGACCAAGCCTCTATCGAGAGTGAAGTTTGTGTACTTCAGAGACAAGCCTGGTGTAGTCCAAAAGGACTTCTTTAGTAAGAGGGAGTGATGAGTTTCAGATGCGATTCCAGGGTAGCAACATCAACATGTGACAGTGGCAGTGGGTAGTCATTCACGAGCACGTTATTGACTGTGGCACCAGTCAACATTACCTCGCACAAGGTCAGCAGATGCCGAGCCTTTAGGGCTGGCGAGTTACCCAACTTTTCAAGCTGGTGGGCCAACCTGTGTGGTTGGAGGTGTTTCCTAGCCTTGGGCTAGATAGGTAGTGTGTGTGCACTACATCACCTAATCCTTGTGATTAGATGCCTGGTCATTGTGGACCGGTTGCTTGGTGTGCCAACCAGAGGTTACTAATTCTTTGTGAACTAGATGTCAGATTTTGTGTGAGATGACGAGTTACTAGTTCTTTATGAACTAGATGCCAGATTCTATGTGAGCTGGCGAGTTACTAGTTCTTTATGAACTAGATGTCGGGTTCCGTGTGAATTGACGAGTTACTATTTCTTTATGAACTAGATGCCAGATTCTGTGTGAGCTGGCGAGTTAGTTACTAGTTCTTTATGAACTAGATGTCAGATTACGTGTGAATTGACGAGTTACTAGTTCTGTATGAACTAGATGCCGGATTTTGTGTGAGCTGGCGAGTTAAAGCCTCGTAATGACATAAAGCCCGGATGGATGATGAGACCCTGGACACTGACGTGGTTACAAAACTTCTTCAATAAAGATTCATGGAAAGTCAACAAGTCAATGTTCAAGTGTACAGAAGTGCAGAAGCAGTGGTGATGATCGTGCCAAAAGAATACCTTCCTTGCTAAGAAGGAGTGTTGAAGTTTGAGTAGCTTCGGAAGATATGCTTATTGTATCAATATTGTATTAGACCAAGACAAAACCCTAAAGAATAATATTATGTTATATTTGTAAAGTCGACCCTATTGTGCCTTTGTAAAAGTCAATTGTAAATTAGAAAGGGTAAAGTATACAAGTCGGCCCTGATCTAATTAAAGGGTGGCTCAACTTGTATTTATAAGAGGCTAGGTGCCTCACTTGAAGGACATACAACACAAGTTGTCTCACACAAGGAGAAGTGGGCAAGTCTGAGGAGGAGATGCAGCTACAAAGTAAGGGTGTTATGGTGAAGGGTTTTGGTTATATCTTGGAGGACTATTTTGGTCTAGTGGTGTGCTACCCTATTTTGGTTAGGGTTTCTGGTCTATTTTTTGATTATCTTCTGTTTGTTGAGATCTCTCTTGAGAGAGACATTGTACTTGTTGACGAATCTATATTGAAGAAACTTTGCTGGGTTTTCTCCCCCAAGAGGGTTTCCCAGGATAAATCTTGTGTATACTATGAATGTCTTTCTTTCAGTGATCCTTATGCATGTAGTTATTGTTCTAATTGTTAAAAGTTAAAGAATACTAAATACGCTTAATTGCTTAAGCGAAATTTTAACAGCATGGTATACACAATGAGAATGTAATGACATGTATATGCAAGAGAATGTAAGGCTACACTAACATGGATGGATGGTGCAAACATATATACAAATGCAATGCAAGATGCAAATGACCTACCTACCCTAATGCTACATGTCAACTGAAACGCTAGGTATAATCATATAACCAATAAATCCATCCTAGCATTTCATCAAATTCAAAATTTCTACCTTTGTGCTTCATTATAAACCAAAGTAAAAATATATCAAGCACAACATAATCATGAATCAGGATAGCCACCAAAACAGAGTCGAAAACATAATTGAGATCAAGAGGGTGGGTGGGGGGAACAGATTTATGCCGAGGTATATTCCCATAAGATTTCTCAATCCATCTCTAAATAGGGTTGCAATAAGATAAAGGCTCATAGGGATGACTCAAAGGCTCCAAAGGTTGACTATCCTCGCTCTCATCACTTCCTAGGGTTTGGGATGGAATGACAATAAATCTGATGGATGCCTGATGATTATCCAAGGATGGGATTGATGAAGACTTGGACATGGGTAAAATTTTGCTCACAACATAGGGCTCGTTGGTCTTCTATGTGAGACTGAAAAACATTGCAACAAACCATAGGTTGAAAACAACTTTGGCCCATAGGCAAATAACCATTAGGAGGAAAACTCCCAACCACATCTATATCATAACAACATGATGAAAAAGGAGAAGGCTGGAAACTCTCGTCATGAAAATCCCGTTCTGGGTAAATCCTGGCCGCATCTTCATCGAAGTTAGAGCACAAAGGTGGAAACACTCCTTAGGTAGGGAGGTATCTTTCCACGATGTCTTCATCGAGTAGTCTGTTGACTACTTTGCAATCAACTAGTAGCACATAGCTACTACCATGCCATCGATAGTTTGAATCATCCACCATAGTCTCTATGACTATGCTGCTATCAATCGGTAGAACACAACTAGTTCCCAACAGTCTAGTAGTTTCCACGACTACATTGCAATCAACTAGTAGGACATAGCTACTACAATGCCATCCATTAATACACAATTGCTGCCATGTCATAGTAGTACACAACTACTGTCATAGTAGTACACAACATTGTTGAATATATTGCCGAGATTTCAGAAATGTCGGATATGTTGCCGACATTTTCACTGGCCTGAAATTTTCTTAGGAAAATATTGGGACACTTTCGAAATATTCAAAGTGTCACGACACTTTCATTAACTTGCGAGAAATTAGGAATGTGTCGCGGGTCGATGGAAAATTTTGGGCTGCTGGATTTAGCTGCGGAAAAAGTGTGCGTGAGGGGGTTTTAGAGGCCGCGGGTCCCTTTTTTTTGCTCATTGTTTCATTTGTAAAGTGTGAGAGAGCTAGAGAGGTGCGAGGGAAGTCATTGTGCATCTATCCATGGAGGAGAAAGCTAAGGATCTTGCTTCCATTAGCGCCAACGGAGAGTTCAAGATTTCCAGGTATGATAAAAAACGTTTTTCTTTCATTTGTTTGAAGTTTGAACTTGAAGATTTGAACTTTGTTTTTTAAATTTTTAGAGTTAGGCTAGGGTTTGCAATGTGGCTCTTCTTGTTGTTTTTGAATGGAAGATTCAATCATTCTAATTCATCTATCTCTTATTATTTAACCTTTGCGTTATCGTGTGTTTATTTTGGTTTTTTTTTGTGCCATAGGTTTAATATTTTCATTTAAACAAAATGCCGAAGGCATTGGATCCAATGTGGGTGTATGGTGAACCAGTGCAACTTCTCAATAGGCAAGTATTGACATGCAATCTTTGCGGCAAAAAGATTTTTGCAAGAATTAGCCGCTTGAAATACCACCTTGCCAAAATCCCTGGGGTTGATGTGGATGCTTGTCCAAACAGTACCCCAGAAATTTTGCGTATTGCAAACCAATCACTCATTGATATGGCTAATAAGAGGGATGCGACCGAGGCTCGCAAAAAATAACTTGAACGTGCCACTGCACATAGAAACACTGGAACAAGTGCCTCTGAGGGGGGACCTGTACCGTAATTCCACTCCTCAGCCACAGGGCCTTTAACTTCTGTAGTCCCCTCATCAACCTCATCTTACTTTGTGCTGAGGTCAACACCTAGGGGCCAACCTTCTATTCGGTCATTGATTAAAATAAAAGAGACAGAGGAGGCCGACAAGCTTGTGGCCAAATGTTTTCTTTGGAGTGATATACCTTTTAACATTGCTAGTAACCCCTTCTACCATTCCATGTTTGAAACTGCTGCAATTGTTGACCCGGGGTATAGGGGCCCTTCCTATTAGGATTTGAGAGGGAGTCTCCTTCAAGGGGAAAAGCCCGACTGCACAAAAAGATTAGCTCAGCTCAGGGAAACATGGAAGACCACCGGATGCACCGTGATGTCGAATGGGTGGATTGATGGGAAGGGCAGATCAATTCTAAACTTCTTGGTTAATTGTCCCAAGGGAACAATGTTTATCAAAAGTGTTGATGCAAGTGCATATACAAAATATGCACAATTATTTTGTGAGTTATTGGATGGCTTTATCTGAGAGATAGGCCTGCAATATGTTGTCCAAGTCATCACGGACAATGTTGCTAATTATGTTGCTGCTGGGAGGATGCTTATGCAGAGGTATCCATCCTTGTACTGGAGTCCTTGTGCTGCCCATTGCATTGATTTGATGCTAGAGGACATGGGAANATCAAGGAAATCATTGATTCAGCTCAGAGTGTGACAAAAGATATATATAATCACACATATGCTCTTTTACTCATGAGACAATTCACAGGGAACAGAGAGTTGGTGCGTCCTGCAATCACACGTTTTGCCACCAGCTTCATTTCTCTTCAGTCGCTCCTCAAAATTATGTTGGACTTACAAAGAATGTTTCTTTCTAATGAGTGGGCCGCTTGTGTCTATAGCACCAAACAAGATGGGCAAGCCATAGCCCAACTTGTGGGACATGACCTGATATTCTGGAGTGGAGTAGGGGAGGTATGTACCATTAGTGAACCTTTGGTAAAGGTTCTTCGATTGGTTGATGGTGAGAAGCCCGCAATGGGCTACTTGTATGAGGCCATGG